>JASPKZ010003182.1:0-23373 GCA_030220185.1 Diploptera punctata | reverse complement strand
AATTATTTATATTTTATTTTATTATCACGTATGTGGGTATTTTTTTTTTTTATTTAAAAATTTGAATACATTGGTCGCGTCAATATTGTTTTTGTGCTTGTAACTGAAATGTGTATCTATACTTTTAATATTCATTTTTTATGATCACGCCGTTGAGGTTACAATTATTTAATTATAAAACTTTATACCTTTTTCTTTTACACCATCGTCCTCAACTACAATAATTCATGTCACAATCTTCGTTACATCAATACATTTCTAAGCTTTTCGAAGTCTTGATTTCATCTTCAGGATTCTTCTTGATATTGAATTTATTTATATACTAGCTAATACCGGGCGTGCGCTGCTACTCCTAAATAAATTAAAATGTGTTTTTACCACCGGCTGTCCGCTGCTACGCTTGCCCGGGAATCTGCTTATTCCAATCTTCTTGGCATCAATGAAAGACAAAAATTGTTATTGTGAGTTTATCCGTAAAAGATAAAACATATTCTGTCAGCGGACTTTTTTGTAGAGTTTTTGAGATATTCAATTCCGTGTACAATACTTTGGTGTATGTTGTGTTTTTAGGCAGCCGTAAGGCATTCAAGCGTCAAAATAGGGACTTTATTTCACGTTTTTCACCACAAAGAGCGATTTTTAGCGGTGAAGTGAGGTTGAGTATTACAACTCTCTTATAGCCTATGTTGATCCCTTGAATCTTCTGAACATTTTTAAAAAAAGCCCCATCACAATCGGATCGAAACGGTATGGCAGAGCACGCTTGGCCTGGGAATCTACTATCCCGAACTTGTTGGAATCAATGAAAGACAAATTGGTTATTGTAAGTTATCCGTAAAAGATAAACATATGATGTCGCGAAATTTTTTGATACAGTTTTTTTGAGATATTCAATTCGTGTACATTAATTTGGTGTATTTTTATTGTGGTTTGGGGGGCGTAAGCCATTTAAGCGTCAAAATAGGGACTTTATTTCACGTTTTTCACTACAAACAGAGATTTTTAGGAGTGAAGGGTTGAGTATTATCAACTGCCTTATAGCCTATGTTCATCCCGGGAATCTCCTGAACATTTTGCAAAAAAAAAACCATCAAAATCGGATTCAGCAGTATGGCCGCGCATAGAATACAAACAGACAAAAAAACAAACATTCATTTTTATATATTAGATTTAATATAGCGGACTTTGGTTACTAGGCCATATTTTGATTCAGTAATGTTTTATAGATAGATAGATAGATCATCGGTTGATTAATGTCTTTGACGTCGTCCGATTCCTAATAGCCAATTTTGTCAGTCCATCCAAATTCTCCTGGTTGTAGATGTTTCTCCTTCATGTATAAACATATTACCTGACTCCAGGATGTTTTAGGGTCTTCCTCTGCCTCCTCTTCCCTCAGATTTCATTCCAAAACAGATTTTTGTAGTTGATCCTCTTCCATTCGCTGGACATGTCCTGCCTATCTTAATTGCTGAGTTTTAATATAATCCAAATGGTGTCTTCAATCTTTGTTTTTTCCTTATAACTGAGTTCCTAATGTTTTCTCTTCTTGAAATTTTTGCTGCACTTCGTATAAAATCCATTTCCGTTGCCAAAAGATACTTATTTGTTTTTGTTGTTAATGGGCAAAGTTCTGCTCCATAAGTAATTATGCTTTTAACAATAGTATGATATATTCATTTTATTTTATTACTTATACTTTTGTCCCACAATATTCATTGAGGCAAGCAATTGCAAATTTTCTTTTATTATTTCTATTTCTTATTTCTTCTTCATTAACTCCCGTTTTTATTTATTTTAATTCCTAAATATGTGATCTCACTACAATATTTTATTGTTTCTGCAGTTCTCCAAAATTAAATTTTGTTCTGGTTCACCAATTGATAAATATTTGTGTTTTTTCATGTTCAAAATTAATCCCCATTTTTCATATTCTTCTATTAATTTTCTAGTCATATATTCTAAATCTTCATAGTCTTGTGCAATTAACAATTGATCATCTGCCAAATGTAAGTTGTATAAAGTTTTGTTGTTTGTAGATAGGAATTCCCTGTGCTTGAACATTTTCTCCTCCAATTCTTTAATATTTCATGTACATATATTTTAAACAGAGTCGGTGATAGACAACAACCTGTCGAAGACCTTTATTTATCGTAAAACCATGTGACAATTTACTGCCAATTTTAATTTTTAGATATACATTTGTCATATAAATTTTGTATAGCTTTAATTATTATAGTCTTTAATTCCATATGTCTTAAGCAATCCATAGTTTCTCTATAGGGACATTGTCGTTGTTTCTCAAGATCTACAAATAGTAGGTGCAAAGGTTGTCCATATTGCATTTTCTTTTCTATTACCTGAGTAATGCAAAATTAAATTGTCGGTTGTGGAAACGACTAATGTTATACTGTTGTATTTATATATAAAATATATAAATAATTCAACATGAAGATTATTGAAGATGAAGTCAAGGCTTAAAAAGCTTAGAAATTTAATAATGAAACGATGGTTTGTAAACATGACTTGTAGTTAAGGACGATGGTGTTAAAAAGAGTATAACACAAGTTTTTATAAACATAGTAATTGAAAATTGTGACGTATTAACCATGTAATGCTTTTTTCGCACTTTAAACAACAATATGATATGAAATAAAAATAGGTGTGAAGATCTTGGAGACGATTTCCGGGCGGTTTGGCCGTGGTCTAGAGGCTTGAAGTTCTCCGACGTTTCGCCAGAGACTTGCGTCCGGCATCCTAAGCTTTGTCTTGAGACCCTCGAGTCTCAAGACAACCCTTCAGGCCTCCCGACGTTTCGCCAGAGACTGCGTCCGGCATCCTAAAGGGTTGTCTTGAGACCCTCAAGTCTCAAGGACAAACTTTGAGGATGCCGGACGCAGGTCTCTGGCGAAACGTCGGGGAACTTCAAGCCTCTAGGACCATGGCCACCAAGCCCGGAAAATCTTCAAGATCTTCATAATAATTCGGCCGTGAATTGAAAGCCTAAGTCAATATATTAAAAACTTTTTAGGTATGTGTTTAAAAAGTATTATATTTTTTGCCAATAATCATGATTTTTGTATATATACCGCTTTAACAGAGAGTCATTTTTAAAATTTTGCAATAGTATTTATTTTGCGAGTTAATTACAGAATGCAGCAGTATAAATATGCTGATTAATATAAGTAGTAGTAGTAATAGGACTTTATTAGACTACAAGTAAGATATATACAATGTTATTTACAAATATGTGTCGCACGGGCAGTAAGCCGTACGTGCTGTTGGACAGTCCGTTACAATTAAAGTAATATTTTGGTAATAGTATAAAGAAAAAAACAAAAAGAAAACAATAATATTACAATTACATAAGAAAACATAATACACATACAATTACATTAATAATACAATAACATTATACATTAATTATGTAATTATTAAGAATTAATGGTATTGCATTTTGATAACATGTATTTATTCATGAAGGAGTGTTGTTCTCTATTTTCCGCGTTCGTTTGACAGAAATTTACCACGTTTATCCAATTTCTGGATTTATCATTAACTCGTAGCATGTCTATCTTTCACCATTTGAATTTAGAAATCCTTCCGCGTAATAACTGACGCCTCCAATATCTAAATCGTTACATTTTTCCTAATAAATTATCTCGTCTTCAAAAAGCTCCCGCATATCGGACATATTCGCATTTGGTGATCGTCGCTAATTTTTAGAAATTCCAGCTGTTAGCATAAACCATTATTAGGGAGTTAGCGATGAGAAACTACGGGCCAATTACGCACTTTCTGTTGAGTAACACTAAGGAATTGTAGCTGAACAATAGATAAAAAACAAAATATATGATCACACATAGAAATTCATTATACGGTTATAATGGAAATGTCAGTTGATGAAGAATGAGGGATGTTTCAAAGAAGTGGATGAATTAAAATACCTCGCGAACAATAATGTGCACAGGAGAATTAAACATAGGCTCATATCTGAAAATTCATTACAGGGACTTTTATAATACCATCTTCTCTGAAAAAAAGTTTTAAACTGAAAATATATTTAAACTTTTATTTTCCCAGTTATATTATATGGATGAGAGAAACATTGTAATTTGGAAAAATAAGAACAACACTCATTCGTGAATAAATAAATATGTTAGCAAAATGTAATATAATTAATACTTAGTAATTCTGCGGTCCATGGCGCCAAGCGGTTAGACGCTCGCCTCTCACCGGGCAGCGGTGTGGACGTCCTTGCTGTGTGGGTCTCGAGATCGAATCTCGGTCACTACACGTGAGTTTATGGTGGGCGAAACGGAGCTTGGTCAAGTTTTTCTTGAGGTTTCTCCTGTTTTCCCCAGCCACAAATTCATTCCACATTTCTCCATACTCATCTCATCATTTTGTTTAATTCTTTCATCTGCCCTGTGACGATGCGTTCAGGAGTAGTCGGCCGATACCTTGTAGTTCACAGACCTCTATAAATATAGGGGCTACATCTCATTCTCATCGCTCTCCCGACCCTGAGTTGGACACGAACTGAGGATATATATATAATATATATATATATATAGATATTATAAATAATTTTTGACATTTGGAATGAAGGCAAAATGATGTTGAAAAGAAAAATGAATGCTTGAGTCGGGATTTGAACTCGAGTCTCTAAGTCTGTACTTTAGCGCTCTAACCAACTGAGCTACCCAAGAATTCCAACACAAAAACATACAATTTCTTATACATGTAGTATTCTCAATTCACACAAGAGGTATCGGAAATTTACTTTTAACTGTTATGTTAGCCACGATGTCAGTTGGAACAAATTTCCGCTACCTCTGTGTGAATTGAGAATACTACATGTTAGGGCCTATAAGAAAATTGTATGTTTGTGTTGAAATTCTTGGGTTAGCTTCAGTTGGTTAGAGCGCTAAAGTTACAGACTTTAGAGACTCAAGTTCAAATTCCGACTCAAGCATTCATTTTTGTTTTCATATCACATATATATATATATATATATATATATATATATATATAAGGCTAAATAAATCTATTCTATTCTATATAGAATACTTAGAATTTACCCCTAATATAATTAAGAGCCTTATATATAATGTAATTAAATTGTTATCTAATTGTAATATCATTGCTCTTTTCTTTGTTTTTCTTTAATATTATTACCAAACATTATTTTATTGATATTGGACTGACAACAGCACGTATGCTTGCTGCCCGTGCAGTACACTACAGCAGCCAGTATCTCCGACTCTGAAGTTTAGGTTATACGAGGGGTAAAGGGAGAAACTCGCCCTCTACTGCCAATAAGGAATTGGTTGATGTAGGAGTGCACGTCTGCCAACAACAATCACTGCTCTGAAGCAGCTATAGCGCGCTAGTGAAATTTGAAAATTGCTGAAATGTTATACAGCTGTATGTCTGCTAACTCATACATAAAGCGGCCCTCTCCCACTGAATATCCATCGGCAACACTGTCGTGCAAACGTAGGGCTGGAAATTAGGGCTGGAGAATCAGTGGCTGGGGTATAAATACACATAATAATAATTAATAATAATAATAATATATTATTTTAGCTGGCAGACTTAAGGCCATAAGGCCTTCTCTTCCACTCAACCAGTGAATAGTAAAATTATACAAAAATTACGTACATATTACAATTTAAGATATAGTAAAATACAGACTAAACAAAAATACAATGATGATGTGATCTAGTACTAGCTAATACTAACAAAACCATAGATATAATAAAATTAAAATGATATAAAGTAAAGTAAGTAGCTTCAGATGATTATTAATGGAATGCTCTATAGTTGTTATGCAGTTAATGTTTTCATTGTGTCGAACTAATATATCAGTTAATTTGGATATAAATAATGATAGCGATTGACAGTCCCTGACATGACTGGGAAGTGAGTTCCATGCTCTAGCCATAGATATTGTGTAAGATTCAGAGTATAGACATGTATCTTACTTTCTTTAAATCTAATAAAGTCCTACTACTACTACTACTACTACTTTAAGGGAGGAGAAACGTTTACGAGTTTTGAGAATAAAGTTCTTATGAAACATTTTGGACTAAATAGGAGGGGAACAAACAGGTAAATGAGAAGGCTACACAATAGTGAGGGTATTATGATCTTTATGGGAAAACCAGATATAATAGTAAAGTGATCCCACAACAGGCCCGGAGGACCTTGGGTGGGGTAGTAGGAGGTTAAGGCTCCCACTTTTTCTAGACAGTCGGCACTTTATGTCAGCCGGGTTGTCAGTCCTGCGTGAGGCCGCCTTTAACCCCCAGAACAAGCGTCTGGTACTCATTTCCGTTAGAGGCTGAGTCGACCCCAGGGCCATATTGCCGCCAGAGGGTTTGAGTCAGTTTAAAAATCCTGACCCCAACGGGACTTCAACCCTCGACCCTCCGGCTTGTAGCCCAATGCCTTAACCACTACGCTACGGCGTGCCCCCAACCAGATATAATATCAGTTAAGTCTCGTAGACTGCAATGGCCAAGACACGTGGCACGAATAGCAATAAAGGAGGGGCATGAAAACTTATTTTAAGAAAGCTGAGGGAAAGCGTTCAGTAGGAAGGCCACGAAAGAGATGTGAAAATAGCCTAATATTAACCATACCATTACAATTATAATAGACTATACAATTATAAAATCGTGTACCTGATTCGTCTCCTGAACTTTTTAAAATATTAATCAACTGTAGGCCTTTCGGGACTAGTCTCATTATCAGCAGAGAGTAATAGGTTTATTATAAAACTAAGGTCACACGTAGAAATTCATTATATAATGGAAATGTACAGCTAACGACAAATGAGGGAATTTTGAGGAAGTGGCTGAATTCAAATACCTACGAAACAATAATCACAAGTAGGAATGAGATGCACAAAGAAATTAAACATAGGCTCAATTCTGGAAATGCGTGCTATTATGCATTGCAGAGACTCTTGATGTTCCAACTCCTTTCAAAAAACGTTAAACTGAAAATATATAAAAACTATTATTCTACCAGTTACATTATATGGGTGCGAAACATGGACTCTTACTTTAAGGGAGGAAAGGAGATTACAAGTATTTGAGAATAAAGTACTTAGGAAAATTTTTGGACCAAAGAGAGATGAACAGACAGGTGAATGGAGAAGACTACATAACAATGAAACTACATGGTCTTTATAGGAAGCCAGATATAATAAGAACAGTTAAGTCTCGTAGACTGCAATGAGCAGGACATGTTGCACGTATGTGGAATGGGAGACGTGCATGGAAGCGTCTTGTAGGAAAGCCAGAGGGAAAAACGGCCACTTGGTAGACCAAGAGTGAGGTGGGAGAATAACATTAACTATGATTTGAGGGAAGTAGATTAATACAGGTAATGATTGTAAAGTATTAGCTCAGGATAGGGATGTATGGAGAGCGTATGTCCGTGCGGCCATGAACCTACGGGTTCGATAGTGCCAGTGAGTAAGTAAGTATCACTGACTCTCGATGAAATACTGCCATATTAACCATATTTATTGAGAGACGTAAATTATGCAAGAATGATTGGGAAATATTAGCTTAGGATAGTGTAATAGGGCTTGTAGTGAACTAAAATAGGATTACTTCGTGTATATATTATTAATGAGAATCTGGTGTAAGATGAGTTTGATTCCGTATAGTCATAAACCTCCGTGTTCGATAGTGTTACAGAATTTATTTGATTTGTTATTATTGAATCAGTATTGATTTACAGGACTTGTATTTTATACTAGTTTACTGTTAATGGATTTTAAGATTCTAGAATTCAAAATTCACCGGATCCATTAAAATATAATTCAATTCTCATAATGTTTAGATTATATAATATCAGATGTTGAATTGACATATAAATAATTAACGAGAATAATGGAAAATGAATGGAGGTTTTCATAATAAATAATTAATTTTTTACTAACATAGTTTTGAACGTATCAAAACATCATAGATATAAATAATCTGTGAAGCTTCTAGTGTATATACTTTTTAAATGTAGTGCTATTTTACTTATATAATTTAATATTGAAGTAACGTTAATATTGTTTTAGTGTTTGCCATTAAACTTGTCACATATTATATGTGCGAGTATATTAATGTTTTCTCGCACTTTAAATAAATATGCGAAATAAATTAATTCTAAATATAGGAATATGTTAAAAATGTATTATTTTTTCGAAGAATTGTGATATTTCTGTAATAACCCTTAAATAGAGAGGTGAATACCAGGATAAAGAAATGGAAGAACAATCTGGTTTAGAAGTGGTAGGTCATGCACAGATAATATATTTTACATAACACAAATGATAGAAAAAAAATAGCAACTAACAGAGCTTTACATTTGCTTGTTGTCGATTTAACCAAAGCATATGATAGTATTCCCCAGAAAATGTTATGGGAAACTTTAGACGATTCCAACATTACCAAAAAATTAGTAGAAGCTATAAAAGCATTATACAAAGCATTCTATTTCGAAAATAAAAGTTGGAAATCATATAACAAAGGGATTTACTATTACAAAAGGTTTAAGGCAAGGTTGCAGTTTATCTCCAACTCTATTTAAAATTTATCTCGAAAGAGTACTAAGAGACTGGAGGAAAAAATGTCAAAAAAATGGGCAAACCCATCCAAAATACACATGTATATTCATTAAATTTTGCAGATGACCAGGTATTAATAGCACAGGACCACGATGACATAGAATATATGGCTAAAAAAACTAAAAGAAGAATATGAAAAATGGGGACTTTATATAAACATTGAGAAAACTAAATACCTGTGTATAGGAGAAGAAATGGAAAATATAAATTTCAACAATGGAGAAGAACTAAAACCTAGTATTGAATGCACTTATTTAGGAACAAAATTAGACCATTCAGGCGATAACACAGTGGAAATTAAAAATAGAATCGCACAAACAAAACAAGCAATAAATGCTTTAAACTCTGTTTGGTGGAGCAAAAATATTACAAAAAATAGAAAATTACAAATATATCAAACCATAATTCAGAGCATTTTAACATATGGTGCTGAAGTCTGGCAAATTCCTACCAGGGAAATGAAAAGAATTTTAAGTACAGAAATGGATGTTTTAAGAAGATCAGCTGGAAAATCTAGAATGGATAGAATACGAAATAAAGAAATAAGGGAAATTATGGGTGTACAAGAGGAGCCGGACATCATAGACATTATAGAAAAGAAAGATTACAGTGGTATGGCCATGTCAAACGAATGCCAGAGCAAAGATTGCCAAAAATTGTTATGGAATGGATCCCAATGGAAAGGAGGAAGAGAGGAAGACCGAAGAAAACTTGGATAGAAGGGGTACAAGCAGCTATGAATATCAGAGGAATGGAGGAAGATCAATGGATGGAT
This sequence comes from Diploptera punctata, assembly GCA_030220185.1. NCBI lineage: Eukaryota > Metazoa > Arthropoda > Insecta > Blattodea > Blaberidae > Diploptera > Diploptera punctata. The sequence continues at coordinate 13,957 of JASPKZ010003182.1, read as the reverse complement.
AGAGAGGAATGGCGTTTGGTTTCCGGAAGACGGCGGCAGCTGCCATGATACCGGATGATGATGATGATGAAATAGAGAGGTAGTTATAAAATTGCTGCTGATAACTCCTGTGTTAGATGCAGCACATTATACATCAGACAGTTTTAAAATTCTGCCACTAGTATTTATCAGAAATACAGAACGCAATGTGACGCTTTAGTTCGTTGGATTGTCGCTTGTGTTATAACTAGGGCTACGATTTTATATAATAAAAGATAAGGTTGCAATGCAGATAATATATACTCGTATTATTCAATTGTTTGTGCGTGAAACCAAAACAAAAGACATTCAAAAGTCTAACTTCTCATTATACTATTCACTCTTTGTATGTGAAACCGAAACAAAAGATAGTCATAAGTCTAACTTCTTATTATAGGCCTACTATGTTGCAATCTTAACTTTTAGTCCATAAAAAATCCTAGCCATCGTTATAATATAAATGAATTAGATTGGCATAATACTGTATATAGGCTAGTCCACCGTTTTTCAAACGTCTTTCTAATTTGTTTTGTGAAGAAAATATGTTTTATACTATTGAATAATTTTTCAGTGTTTAATACCGGGTATTTAATCATATTTAATGAGTGGGTAGCCAGCAATGGACTAAGTGGGCCGAAGCTCACCTAAAAAAATGCGAATATTCCGGTTAAAATTTCGAATAGGTATTTTTTAAATTGTATGAAGATTTTCGGGCTCGTAAAGAACCTCATTTTAAATAAAAAAACCTCCGAACGAAATTTAACCGATTTTCATCCATCCGAGTACTAATACCTTTCTTTCTTACTAGGTGTCGCCTCGGGTCGATGTACTAACTACATGTCCCTCGCTGATTCCTGTATGGAAATAAGAGTAACTAAAATCGTCTGGGTAAAAACTTCCGTTTAGGGAAGCACCAATTTTTTTGCAGTGGGATGAACGGGAATCAATAAATATATAATAAAATATATTTGAAGAGAAAAATTTTCGCCTAGACCGGGACTCGAACCCGGGACCCTTGGCTTTCCGGGCCAAGTGCTCTACCAACTGAGCTACCGAGGCGAGTTACGATCTAGACGCAAATTTTTCTCTTATGTATGTTGTAATTCCCTCGCGCCAAATGCTTGAAACCATTGCTTCTATCTTTGCAAATGGCGGCTTCTTAGTTAAGAAGACATTTATTGGGAATTTAACACTACTTTATAGCCAGGTAGGGCTTCTATTGACGATTTTTATTATTAATTTAACACTTCTCATAGAAGGATAAATTATATTTGAAGAGAAACATTTTTCGCCTAGACCGGGACTCGAAATATAATTTATCCTTCTATGAGAAGTGTTAAATTAATAATAAAAATCGTCAATAATAAAATATGTTTAAATTATTTTTGTATACGTTTATAAGAGATTGTCCAGAAAGTTGAGAGATTTAACCTCCTACACTAAGGCCTATAGTGGGATTCCTTTACCCTTATTTCTGTGTATTAATTGGTGGCTATTGTGTAATTATTTATTATCGCCATCATCATAAATACCTGGGTTATGAAATCTCCTATTTTAAAAATAAAGGTCTTGTTAACAAACTTAATAAATTTAATTATATATGTCGCACAATTAAAATAATATTTAAAATACAAGAAAGGAAACTAAACTAAAATTGCATAAAGCAATGGCAGTCTCCTTACTATTGTATGGTAGTGAATTTTGGGTTTTAACTAAAAGAGAAACCCTCAGGGGTCCTCATCTAGGGGATATGTGGATGGCGACCACAAGGTGCCCAAGCTGTGCAAAACATTTCTTCCACTTACTTGTGTTTTGCACTCTTTTAACTTTACTATCTAACCTCTCTTGGTTAACTCTTGTTTTTTTCGACCCCCGACGCTATTAGGGCATCCGAGGGCTAGGGAGTCTTTCCTTTCTTCCATTTCTTCTTTACTTTATTTTCTTTTCTTCTCCAGAAAAGCCTGACCAGAGGCTATAAGATGGCAGCCCCATCACTGGTCTTGCCTTCCTTTGGCCAGCAACCAATCGAAGGGACTATTATTATGCTTTCAAGTCTTATACGAGAATTTCCCTCGAACGTTGGAGGGAAAATTTTCTATAGGATCGTAACAGGCCTTGGCCTAATACTTGGAAGGAAGAGAGAAGAAGAAGAAGAAGAACTAAAAGAGAAGAGAAGATCATAGAAGCAGCAGAAATGAGATTTCTGAGAAGTGTGGCTGGTTGCAAACTTCTAGATAAAAGAATAAATGAAGATATTAGAAATGAGTTAAATATTTTAAAACTTTTAGATAAAATAAAAGAAACTAGAAAAAACTGGAAAGAACATGTTCAAAGAATGAAAGATGAACGCATATAAAAAATTATACTTAATTACAAACCAAAAGGAAACAGGAATATTGGTAGACCGAAAAATAGATGGATTCAACTATTTGATTGAGAATCTATGAGAACGGAGGAAGCCATATAGGCTTAATCCGTGATTGCTGCTCAATTCATTGAAGCCACTGGCATACTCATACATATTTCACACAATCATCAAGAACTCTTCATAACATCTATCTATAAATCTCCGCTACGACCGCGTCGATCGGCACGACTTAAATATCCTAACTTCTTTCTCCCCCCAGATTCCTTCTGGCGGGAGACTTTAATGCCAAACGTCTATTCTGCAATTCCCGAGTACCAAATGCCTCTGGCCTAGTTCTACAGGCATACTGCCAGCAAACAATATTGAAATTTCAGCCCCTAATGAACACACCCATTTCCAAGAAAACACCCCCAAGGCTTGTGTTCAGATATCCTTGACATAGCAATATCTAAACACAGCCATCTCTACAAATATCAACACACTACAGGATGATCTGGAATCAGACCATGTACCGATACTGTTGATTTTTAAGAGAGTCCTTAAATCTAAACTTAACCTAAATTCCCAGACCTTGGGCGACAATAGGAATAATGCCTTTAAGGAATAATTGCTATGAACTGACCAGGAATCGAACCTGGAGCTTCATGAACTCCAGTCAGAAGCTATAATCACAAAACCACGAAGCTTCTTTTCAGCACAGTCTTGAAACAAAAAAACGCTGCCTGGGAAATACAATGTTAAAAATAATAAATTTAAATAATGGCAGATGAGACTTACTTTCTGAAGAATCTTCTCTCTCTACAGTATCCATAAAAAAGTGAGACTCACCTGTGAACAAGTAAAAACATACATAAGCATCGATATTTCGACCTGAAAAATAATATGTTCTCAAGGTGCTCTAGCTAAAAGTGCAGATAAACGTATGCAACGATTATTTATTTAATTTTATTAATAAAAATTGAAGTAAACTTTTTTTGTTAGATCATCTATTGTTGTATTTGTTTATCTTCAAATTTTAGTTAGAGTATCTTGAGATTAATGAATGCATTTTACCTTGAAATAAACTGTAATTTGAATTAATATTTAATGCCAGAGATGGGCAAATTGTGCTCTTCAGAGCGCAATAAAAGTGTAAGTCCCTATAATATCCGTTCCTACCCCATTCCATTCTATCTATAATCTAATTAATTTAAGCTAGATTTTCGGTATTGCATCTAAACAATGACTCCAAACAACCGATAGATTAATGGTCAGCATGTTTTAACTCGGTTCCTTATCTAAAATACCATCAGTCCAAAACCACATAAAGTACATAAACGTTATATCATATATATATATATATATATATTTCTCCTGGCGCGACAGGCCTACAAGGCCCTTAGCCTACCAGCCGGCTGCTGGCCTCACATCCACATGTGTCAATCACAGAGGTAGATGATAATTCAGCCAGTGTAGGGGTGACATGTGGTCAGCATGTCGAATCCCCCAGCCGTTATAGCTGGTTTCCATCAACCTGGAGCCGCTACTTATTGTAGCTACCCAAATGCATCACGATGCTGGGTGGGCACCGGTCCGATACTGGCCGAAACAACCATGAGAAAATTTTTTCCCCCATGGAGACTCGAACCAGCGCAAGTCCCGTAGCTCTGCGCCAAGGCTTCCTGCCTTAACCGCTCGGCTACGGCGCGGGACATATGCACACACACAGACATACGCAAATCCTTCTGTATGAGGTGTTTGCCACTCTGCTCCTCCTAAACGACAGGACCGATATTGATGAAATGTTTTGTGTGTGTGTCTGATTAGGTCCCTCAATGGTTTACATTCACAATTGGACCCTCTGAAACCATTAGATGTATGAGTTCACCTGAAATGAAGATTTGAAAATCGCTCTATTCTGTCACATTTTTTCGATGTTTCACAACGAAACTCAGTATGTCCTGTTAAAATAAACCGAGGTAGGTATTATCCAAAATGAACGAAATCCCACACTTAGAAGTGGAGACTTATCTGAAATCCAAAGTGCCTAAACGACTGGACCCGATTTTGATGACATTTTTTCGTATGTTTTAGTGGGTCCTAGGATGCTATGTAGATTCATCAGACTGGACTCTCTAAAACGATTAGGTGTAGCGAGTTCACTTAAGTGAACATTTGAAAATCGCTTCTAGCGGTAACAATTTTTGATGTTTCACAACGAAACTCAGTATATCCTATTAAAATGAACCGAGATAGGTATCATCCAAACATAAGCGAAATCCGACACTTAGAAGTGGAGGTTTGCCTAAATTCCGAAATTAAAAAACTACTAACTACCGCCATACGTGTTTTCGTCTCAGCGTATAACCATACAATCTGAGTGACGCTGTAATATTTAATTTATTTAGGCGTAGCGACGCACGTCGGGTATTAGGCTAGTACATAAATTTGTGTTTTTTCTGGAAATCCGCCACTTAAATAAGCTAGTACTCTATCAGAAATTGAGTTTCTCCAATTTAACAAAATAAATATATTCCGTGAAACAGGAAAATGGGACCATGCATATGTTTAGGTGAGAAATTCGTTTAGTGTATGCAGTTGTTTTATTCAACAGGACCGACAAATAGAATTTGAAAGAAAACAGGGAAAGAACGTGCTGTGTCCATTTGTTGATTCTACAGAACGTTTTAAAGTTTTGGTTATCATATTGCAAACTGTTACTCTTTAAAAGCGACGAGAGTTAATTTCAATAAGATCCACACACGTTATTTCAGTTTTTATTGATATTGTGAAGCCAGCAGAGTTCCTTTCAATTTGATATTTAATTTAGCTGCAAGCAATAATGTTAATAAAACAGATGTGAAATGTAGAGACAATTCCCAATGTAATGCACACATGTTCACAAGCTTTTCTGATTTTTTTTTATTCGGGTGACAACTAGCGTAATTAAAACGCAAACAAAAGAATGTTGCAGCCTTTTGTATATTAGTTATGAGATGTACCAAGTACATAACGTGAAATAACGTATATCATTAAATTTAATATGTCTAAGAGGAAATATGTTTTTACGATTAATTCTTCTTGATAAAATTTAACCAACTTTTTATTTAATGATCATAGATGTATAAAACACTAGCTCTTCCAACTCTTTTGTATAGTAGCGAAGCATGGACGTTGAAAACAGACGGATATACAGAGACTTAGATTTGCTGAAATGAAATACCTTCGGAGGACTAAAAGATACACATTACTATATCACAAAAAAAATATTAAGATATCTTAGAAAAATTACAAATGGAACCTTTAGAAAACAAAATTTCTGATTATAAGTCAAGATGGAAGCAACATGTTTGATCGAATGAAAGATCACAGGATACCCAAAAAAATGTTGATATCAACCTGCAGGCAGAAGAAGACCAGGACGTCCACTCAAAAGGCTTCTGGATGGTGTTTCTCTTGAGGCCGAAACAGGTCAAGAAATGGCCTAAATTCGTGAATGTACTATGATGATGATGATCATTGGTTAATTTTGTGAAACTGATAATGAAAGTGGTTTCTCCCCAATGTCAATATTTTGGTAGTAATAATAAAATCAATATTGAGCATTTTTTTTAAAACAACCAAAATAACATGCTTATTTATAAAATAATATATAATATAGAAACTTAACACAATGTTTTGGTCTCGAGGTAGCGTATGTGACTTGTTACGCAGCGGGTCCGAGTTCGATCCTAGGTCGTGATAAATTTCCTGGGTGAAGATTTTCGGGGGTTTCCTTTACCTTTCAGACAAATATGACGTGTTAAGGCCAAAAACGGTCCCCGAACATCACCGTGACCCCCTTTATAATATTTTCCTTTTTTTAGATAAGTTTTTGATTAAGGTCTCTCCTGAGGCATCATTATCATTCTCATCACCTATCCGTCATACATCCTCCCCAACCTCAGAAGTGTGTTACAATAGTGCCGATGCCAAGGGAGAATAACCATAAAAATACAGTTATTAATGTGTGATGTAATCTCTCTCTCCGCTCTCTCTCTCCTCTCACTCTCCTCCACTCTCTCTCTCTCTCTCTCTCTCTCTCTCTCTCTCCTCTCTCATCTTCTCTCCTCCCATCTATATATATATATATATATATATATATATATTTAGCCTGGTGGAGTTAAGGCCATGTGGCCTTCTCTTCCACTAACCAGGACAAACATAATATATGTTACATTTAAATACAAAAAATATAATAATAGTATACACTAAGCAATTAACTATCAAACTGAATAATAATGAAAATAATATGTAATAATAAAATGCAATGAAATACAATTAAAATTAAATTAATGATAGAATGAATACAGAAAGGAATAACAGCTCGAATCTACTATACATAAAAAGAAAAGAAAGAAAAAAAATACAAGGAAAGTAATAAACTATAATGAATTAATCTATCGTTTATTATACGATGCATTAGGTAAATATATTAACAAATCTTAAACTATTTTTATTAAATAATAAAATAAATTATTAATGTTTAAAAAGTAATATTAGTGAGTTGTTTCTGTTAGTAATTTTATTTTCAATTTGTTTCTAAAAGATGACACAGGGTGGAAGAGAATTCCATGTTCTAGGAAGAGAAATTGTAAAAGATTTCGAATACATAGGTAGTGTGATGAGGAGAGATATAAAGACACTGTGCTAAAGGGATCGGACATATATATATATATATATATATATATATATATAATGATCTGTGTGTGTGTGTGATGTTTGTGTGTGTGTGTGTGTGTGTGTGTGTGTGTGTGTGTGTGTGTGTAAACGAATGAATGTCTGTTTGACCTTTATAGACATCTAAACCGATCTATGTGAAAATTTGTATTTACAGGTTTTCAGATGCAGCGAGTGTTTAGCCGTTATCTATTATACTTCTAAAATCAATAGGTGTGAGGAGTTCACTTGAAACGAAAATAATAAAAATAGCTCTAGCGATCGTAATTTTCGATGTTTCACAACAAAACTCGGAATATCCATTAAAATTAAACCGAGGTTTGTATTTATACAAAAATCTGCGAAGTCCGTCCGTTAGAAATGGGTGTTTACCTGAAATTTGATATTAAACATTTATTCTAGCAACCCCCAATGTTTGGTTCGTTGCAGTGGTATACCATATAATTAACTAACCCTCAATATTTAATGTATTTAGGCGTAGCAGCGCACGTCGGGTATTAGCTAGTTCCTAATAAAATATCTTTATAGGTCTAAATGAGAGATATAACATGGGTTGAACGATTACTGCGTTCTTTCGAAGAGAGAATGTCAGAAGAGTTTATCTTAAAATTATAAACAATTAAAAACGAGTCATATTTTGAAAATTAAAGTTTACTTGTTCTGGATTTGAATTTATGAGTAAATTCAAGAGACGAATAGAAACTGATATTTTTTGTTTCTTTTGGAATGATTTCCCATTCACTGCGATAGGCTGTCACGTTCAGAGAATTCTCTGAGGAATACACGCAATTCCAAGAAATGTAGATTCTACGTGGGATATTTATTTCTCCTGAGATTACATCTTTCTCTGCCATAACAACGTTTACCTCTTGAATTTCCATTTTGGCAGCACACCTTCACTTCCAGATATATTGGGAAGCTTATAATATTTAACTCCTGCTCCAAATGGGAGTCAATGGCCAATCACGTTTCAATTAATTTTATTTTACAACCAATCCAGTTGAATTTCATCTCGATAATTATCGACTGTTGATTACCAAAATAAAGAAAGCTCCTTCTTTTTAATACTCCGAACAGGCCAGAGCATTATTTTGCAGTGACTGACACTCTAACAAATATGTTGAATATAGCAAATAATGAATAGATTACTTCGACCTACACATTTGATAATTGTGTGTTCATTAATTGTGTTTTTAAATACGGATTTTACTGATTTGTTTCCGAAAAAATGAATTGTAACCTATAATGTTGGTTATAATATACAGGTTGATGTGTTTTATTTTTCCTCCACTAGGGTGCTTGAGATCATATTTGGCAATAAAGAGGATGATCAAGTTGCAGTTATGAACAAATTAAACATTTCTCATTTGTTTTCAAAGATCGCCGTTTGTATTAAATATATAAATATTTTAAAATAACTGTATTTAAATAATGATTTGTGAGTAAACAGCTTAATTTAATTCGTTAAAAAGTCCTAAACAACATTTGGAAATCACTCGTGGCATTACTTATGATAAATACGAATTAGATAGTATAACTGTCCACATGATTGATGGTCGAGGCTAGAGGTACTATACAGGATTCTTAGCTAAATTTTGGAAAGATTTGGATGAGTGTATCTTTCTAAAATTACAATCGCTGCCATTAGAGGGTCAATTTCAGTTTTAAGAAATCATCTTTACAAAATTATTATGATGTTATGTACACGTGTCCACCAGTTTTTTCATGGATTTTTCCTCACCTATAAGGCAAATGTCAGGAAACAAACATTTGGCCATCATAATCACCCTATAATATTAGTTAGTTTTAGTATGACTGTGTGTGTTTCCTGTTTTGCTGAAAGCATTTTTTGCCGTCCGTCCAGTGTGCTGTTTCCGGGATTGGTCTTAATCCCTAGGCAGCAAAATATCTAGTGGCTATCATTAAGTGGCTTTCTTAAGTGTATCCCTTACCTAAACGGTGTTATTAGGAAGTTTGTGAGATATGGTTACGAAGATGATGTTACTTAGCGTTGTGTGCTTATATTTTCCACTTTTTTAGCCCTTATGGAGGTTCTTCTTCCGAAAATATGTTTTTATGGCACTGTACGCCATTGTGGTAATTGTCCTATCGTGCATACTATTGGGTTATCATGTTCCAAAATGTTTTGGTGCATTTTGGTAACTTGTGCTTTAACAATAGCATCAAGATTGGGTAATTTTGCTGCATCACGTAGCTCTGTTATTCTTGTATACGTAGGTGCTGAGAAAATAATTTCGAGACAGCGGTTCTGAATAATTTGTATTTTCTTTTTGTGCTTTTTGGCAAGAATACTCAGTGCTTCACAGCCGAACAGTAACATACTAAAGATTACTGCTACATATAATGTAACCTTAATCCATTTAGAAATTGTTTAATCCTGTGTGGCGCCTATATAATTTCTTTTACCCGCGTTCTACTACCATTAGTGCCGTGTGTTTCCATAATTATATTAAACTCGCGATAGTAAACCATTTATTACGCCGCCGTATATCGTCTTTTGTTTCCCTTGTATATATTAGCCTTGAGTTCATAACAATCAGGGCTATTATTCAAAAGCCTTTGCCCGGGCCCATAGGAAGCAAAGATTGATTCATCTTTCTTTTCCAAACACTTAAACAATCAATCAACAATTGATCCTAAAACTACTACTGTATATTAAATATATGATACTTAGCTATAACTGGGTGTATCGTTATTATTATATTAAACCATGAAAGCTAGACGGAAAAAAGGAAGTTTGTATGATCTCCTAAATAAGTAAGCTGGTGTACGGGAATATGCCCAACAGCAGTATACACATAAATAATTTGAACATTAAACATGATGTATATAAAAAAGTGTTTAATATAAATAGTACGTCTGCAGTATTAGAAAAATATGTAATCAAATAACAATATTGATCATTCTTGAATTTAAAGAAAACAAAATAATAATTATTAACATAAAAAAAAATATCATAACTCACTCAAACAAATTCACACATACTTTCAGTCCAAGCCAGGGTGGCTTTCCCTGGTCCTCAGGACCAAAACTTAATACACGCCACTCGCGTGCTCCAGACGACGTAGTTCCAACCAAATGGTTCCGATCGAATGATAATGTTCTGAATGTGCGTATCGTATTGGAGCGTTCCGAGGTAGAAGGGAGATGCGCAGTACAAACAGCGCAATAGGAGAGGTAGAAAGGAGAGTGGGGTAGATGCATAGAGAAGGAGATATGGCATAGTTCACGAATCTTTTTCAGTTCAAGGAGGATAACGGCACTGATGTTACGAACCGAAAATCGCACTTTCGGTTCAACCCGGAATAATGGATATAATATAGCTATCGCAGCATTAGTTTTGCGTTGTACATCATTTACATGATGTTTAAAAGTAAATTTAGGATCGAGATGTAGGTCAAGATACTTAACTGCAGTCTCGTTGCGTAGAATTTGTGCACCAATAGTTAGCTGGATAGGTGGAGGTTGTGGACATTTGGTAAACAGGATTAATTTGGATTTGGTAATATTGAGTTTAATATTCCAGAGAGGATTTGCTGCAAGGAGCTAGGTTTGGTTTGGAAGTAAAAGCATGTATCATCGGCGAATGATGCTGCTTTTACCGAAGGAGGGTTTTGGGAGGTCCGAGACCATAGAGGTTGTGTAGAGGAGCGGAGAAAGGACTGCTCCCTATGGTACACCCGCTAGTATAGACTTGCAGTTAGATCTGTGTCCATTTATTGATACAAAAATTTCCTTGATGCATCTTGTCTTATATGTTCATGTTGTCTCGAGGTAACCATATTATTGAGCGGTTCCCATGTGTAATCAAAAAAAAAGTATTATGTAATCAAGAGTTTGAACACCCACTCTCGACAGGGTCGTGTCACAGTAAGGCCCGGGTGACATAAGACACGTAAAAATACCTAAAGAGAGAATTCATAAGATAAGAAAAAATTAATTTATGTGATACAAAGTTTATATGCAAAATCTCAAATTATAATAAAGTATAGGCACATCAAAGACCGAAGCTATTTTAATAAATTGAGGTGTGAGACAAGGGTGTAGTTAATCACCTAAGTAAAGTAAAGTAAAGTGATCCAACCAACAGGCGCTCAGGAGGTCCTTGGGGTAGTAGGAGGTTAAGGCTCCCACTTTTTCTAGACAATCGGCCACTTTATGTCCAGCCGGGTTTGTCAGCCCTGCCGTGACGGCCGCGCCTTTTACCCCAGAACAAGCGTCGGGTACTCATTTTCCGTTAGAGGCTGAGTCGAACCCCATGTGCCATAGATGCCGGCCAGAGGGTTTGGTCAATTCATTTTTAAAAATCCTGGACCAAAACGGGACTTGAACCCTCGACCCTCCGGCTTGTAGCTCAGTGCCCTTTAACCAACTACGCTCCGACGCGTTGCTCACACTTTTTAATTATATTATTTACCAAGTGACTTCAATCCAAAAATGGAAAATTAACTGTTAATGTCAGGTTGCGAATGGAAATCTGTTTTTAAAGTGATTAAAATGTTTTAAGTGTATGCGTGACCGATGTGGTTATTTATTCAAGAAAATGCACAAAATTTACATTGACTGTTTTTACAAATCAATTCAAACAAGTAATGCAAATATAAAAATCATAATAGACAAAAACCTCTAGAACAAACAAGTCAACAACACATTTTAATCATTGGGTTGTTATCTTGACTATAAACACAAACCTGAAAGAGGGAACGTAAATATGAAACTTCCAAGATTCCAAATTATATGTGTAACTATACATAGAACATTACAGAACAAAACAATTGATACGAGATACTAGATTGAAGTTTTATAACATCATTGGCAGTTCATGCATTACTTTATGGGAGTGAAACTTGGGTAATGACCAAACAATTACAAAGTAAAATACAAAGCCGTAAAATGAACTTCCTTAGAAGAACGGAAGGCTGCACAAGATTGGAATCGGATAAAGAATGAAGATAGATATAGGGTATTATGCCATTCACGGTCACGCCTCATTGACACTGTCAAATGCGTAGGTTCACGGCCGCGCGAAAACATAAGCTCTCCCGACATCCTTATCCTGATCTATTGCTTTCCAATCATTTCCTGTATAATCTACGTTCCTCAAATCATAGTTTTAATGTTATTCTCCCACCTCATTCCTGGTCCACCAACTGGGCTTTAATATGTATCCATTGAATGATAAAATCAAGGAATATAGAAATAAATAGTTTAGGCATGTAGAAAGAATGAACTGTAACAGATTGAAAAAGCAGCCATTTAATTATAAGTCAAGAGTGTTCAAGGTCCACCGCTGTGGTCTCGAGGTAGCGTGCTGCCTTGTCACGCAGCGGGCCCCGGGTTTCGATCCCCTGTCGGGTAGTTTTTTCTGGGTGAGATTTTTATCGGGGTTTTTTCCTCACCTGTAAGACCAATGTCAGGAAAACTTTAAGGCCCCAACGCGTCCCCGCAATCATTGGCCATCATCCTTTATCATTATCATCTACCATTATCATTATCATATCCTCACCGGTATTGGAAAGCAACGGGAAGCTACCACACCTACACAATTCCCTAGTAAAGCTGCAAGCATAGCATGAAAATGCTATGATTGGCAGTGAAGGAACCTTGCCTTCGGGCAGAATTACTATGGAGTGGATGGAGGTTCAAGGAATGTAAGCAAGGCCAGTGAAAGATGGACAGAACATCTGTGAGGCGGAACAGGGAATTTGCCCACCCCGTGAAGTGAAGAAGAAGAGAGTAAAAAAGAAACATGTGAAGATACTAGCAAGATCTGTCTGTACAAAACGCCCCCTACACTTTCATGTTTATGAGTGTGCAGTAATGTCAGATCCAATTACTTATAATGTCTGCGAGTGAACGTTCTGTAACCGGAGACCATTATCTCATTCCTTTTTTTTTGTGTCTAGGAATAGATATTTGTTTCAGAGGCTGGAAGCAGTCTTCAACGTGAAGCCTCATCACGATGTGTAATTTGAGTAAAAGTTGGAATACTGTGTTAACGTCAGGTACTCTGGTGGCAAGGGAAATTTATCATAGTTGGACACAACTCTTGTAGATTCCACGAAACAAGAGTTTCCCTAAACTAACTTGACGTCATGCGTCCGTTCCCTCAAACCTACTAATGTAACTTTATTGTATTTTATATTATTCTTATTATTATTATTATTATTAATTATTATTATTATGATTTTATTATTTTATTATTATTATTTTTATTATTATTATATTATTTCACATTAGACCAAATAAGAATACTTATAAGAGAAAAAGTGGCTATTGGTTCTCATAGTAGATTAATGGTCCATCCATAATTTCTGCCGAGGGCAGTTTTTCACTGCAATTTAGGCTTTTCATGCTTGCTTGCAGCTTTACTAGGGAATTGTAGTGTGTAGCTTCCCGTTGCTTTCCACCCGGTGATGATGATGATGATGATGGCCTAGATTTCGGGGACGTTTGGACGTTTTCCTGCCCTTTGTCTTTCAGTGAGGAAAGCCCGGTAAAAACCACCAAGAAAACTGTCCGACGGAGATCGAAACCCGGGCCCGCTCGTGACCAGCAGCCCTCTACTTGAAACCCAGCGTGGACTTATATCCGGCATAAGGCATTAAATTGGTAGGCACGTACGCGAATGCAAGATGAAATTACCCAGGAAAAATATTGGAATGGTGTCACCTGGAAGAAGGAGGAGAGGAAGACCTCGAACTGTGTATGCAGGAATAAGAACTGGAATGAGGATAAGAGGAATGGAGGACATGGATTGTTGGAGAGGAGCGAGTGGGATGAAAAATAAAACTTCAGGCACAGAAAGATTGTAAACATTAAAATTCTGTATATTATTATTATTATATTATA
>JASPKZ010003180.1:0-139713 GCA_030220185.1 Diploptera punctata | reverse complement strand
CCATGTGATCAATCCATTTCTGTCTGTAATTCGTGACTTTATCCAATAAAGGCTGTACTTTCAATTCTTCTCTTATATCCTCATTTCTTATTCTATCAAGTCTTGTACATCCTTTTACTTGTCTTAGGAACCGCATCTCTGCCGTCTGTATTCTATCCTTCTGTCTTTTCACTGGAGCCCAAGTTTCACATCAAATAATTAATTATTAATTTTTTTAAATATGTCACGATACAATTTATATATATATATATATATATATATATATATATATATATATATAAAGACCTCAAAGTATTCCACAATTGTAAGGATGGAAAATATTACCTTTCAATAATATTATAATTGAAGCAAATATATTTATTAACAATTAATATTTTATATGTATGAATAAATTATATAGGCCTATCCTCAGTTTAATATCTTATGGAGATAGCAATGTTTATAGTTTGCATAAAATATATTTCTAAAATTATTATGATAAACTGCATTAGTCCGTTTCTATTTATTTTTTAATATCAACTTGAAATAATGTACCATTGTTAAAAAAAACTATATTTCGCTGATAAATCAAGACACAGACACAGAAGTAAGTAACATCATTAGTAGAAATTCTCACATATCCAAGTTCTACTACAGATAAAATATATTTATTTATTACTTTCTCTATTACCGGTATATAATAAAGAAAAATTGTCCTTATCCGTTTATAATTTTATTTGGTGATGAGAAAGATTCCAATTCTTTAAAATTAAGTTCTGGGGACCAATTATTAAAAGAGTAATTATTATTGCTCTCGTTATAATCAGTGCGCTCTGTCATCGACGCTACGATTTCTTCATTACTGTCACTCATTTGTTCTATATGACTATATTGCACTAAACTACCCATCCAAGAAGTGTCAGAACTATCACTTTCATAATTAAATTCCTCATCTATCGCGGCCACAACGTCTTCACTGAACAATGGGTTTAAATTACAGGTAGTTTTACTAACACATGAACTTTTGCTTTTGCTTGCCATGGTTACAGATAAACTGGTGGAGGCTTTCAAAAATAGGGTTGAAAACACAAAAAAAGTACCGTTAGAATTTAAAAAAAATTATAAAGCAAGCCTTGTTGCCACATTTAATACATTCCACAGATGCCAAAGAATGACTGACATGTCACAGTTTTCCAAGAAAGTGAATCCAAGTTGAAATACAGCTGTTATAAAGAGGTACGTTTTACTACGTTATACGGGGCAGGGACAAAGCAAGTAAGGTACGCTTTACTACGTTATATGGGGCAAAGGGTTAAGGGCCACATGCAAATACATTAGTCTCTACTCAAATTACTTCCTATCACTGGTGAGCTGATTTCTCCGTGAGAACATGCAAAGTTCGAATTAGCGAGTCACTCACTGGTCAAGCATGAAAGTCGTTTTTTTCGTAATATTGGCAAGAAATTACCCAGAATTCTCACCGATAAAACTACTTCCGTCTTATTTTCGTCTGCTAGAGGAACGCATTTACACTTACACCATAGAAGAGCTAACTAAATTTTGTTGCAAGTCTCTCATCACGTGAAGTTTTGTAAGTATATACATTATGATAATATATTTGCAATATGTGTGTTTTATTTCAAGTTCTTTTTGTCGATGTTATGAGTATTTTATTTAGAATTATTTGAACATAATTATAATATATTTAAATTAATATTGGGAAGTAAACATTATGAGGTTATATCATTAATAGTGAGTGGAGAACATATTTTAATCGACTCACCTCATACATTTTCAAACTTCTTTGATACCGACGGTTTCAGACAAAATCAAGTCCTACTTCAGTCATGGCTTCCACTGATGAAATTCCGTGATTGTTGATTTCTTTAGTGACATCACTTATTGTGCTGCCATCTTTAATTGGGATTATAAACTTGTAATTAAATGTACTTAATTTAAACCATTATCACAGGACATTGAAATAAGCATTTATGAAATTGTAATCTTGTTTCTTAGGTGCTGCTAGTACTGCCACACTTTCACAAGAAGATCCTGCTACAGAATGTAATTTTGAAGATCTGAGTAAGTTCATTGTATTTTGGAGAGTGGTTTTAATATTTATCATGTACCATTGTGTCATTTCTCACCATTCACATAATACAACTTCCAGGTCACACTCAGGCTCTGTTCGCAGGATTTTCTCTTATTGAAGATTCTATTGATGATGATGAAAGTGATGGCTGCAAGGAGAAAGAGAATCACACTCCAAGTAAGTTTTTATTGAACCTGAAAAATTAAGTGACTGAATTATTTTTCAGTACTTCTATTTTCATGTGAACTAAAATGCATATTTTATTACAGAAAGGAAACGTACCTCTGATCGAGCAACCATCAGTACCAGCACCCCAAATTCAAGGAGCTTGCCTGAACATCTTGAAAAGATGAAGGAGTTTTTGGAGAGTCAGAACAAGAATTGTTCAAATCTCCACCTCCATAAATGCAATCACACAGAGGAACTTCATTCCTGTGAAAAAAGTTTGAGGAGGACAGAAGACAACATGAACAAGGGTTGCACAAATTAAGGATGAGAGTCAAGCAGCAGAACTTGGCCACAACACAATTGGAGGTCCGTGCGGCATGCCTCAGATTACGGAGGGAAAAACGGGTTTGGAGGCGATCACAACGTGATAAAGAAAAAAAGAGTAGACATTACGAGAGAAATGATCAACAATAGTTGGAGAGGCAGCTTATACAGTCCAAATATGGTGGTATCATACAGGAAAATGATAATTGCTTCTCCCAAAGTTTGAGAAGGATCTTACATTTTTTGAGTATGGTACTAATATTGAGGAATTGAGAATAGCTCCTCTTAAACAGATAATTTTTCTTTCTTACTTTTTTTTTTTGATCCAAATTCATAAGATATTAATTATAAAATTGGTACCTGATAAGTCAGTGGTCCTAATCTAAATTCAGTTGAGGATGACTGACTTACCAGGTACCAATTTTATAATTAATATCTTATTACATAATCGCAACGGTTCTTTAATATGATTTATGTTGAGTTGTTTTTGACTCACCTCATACTTCTTAACTCCATTGCAGACTTGAGTTTCGTCACTGCATTTGTGACATTCTCAATGCTGTATCACATTCACAACTGACGTCCAATGGCCTCTTCTCTTGCAGACTGACCTCCGTGCCATCTGATGGCTGACCGACGAACTTCCAAATCAATCCCCTCTCCTTTTCACCGGGTATTTCAAAATTCACAGTTATTTCTATTCCTGCATATGTAAATTTTTTCCCAAATTGTGAGTTCCTTTGGTTTTTTGAATTGTTTTAGTAATTTTGTTTGGTTTCTGTTCTGCTTTAATATGAATTTCAAAAGTGTGAAAATTCATAATTTGTTATATTTGTACCACTGGCTGCCCATTAGTTGAAATTCGTCCAAAATTATTAAATTTTAAGTTTGTTACAAATAATTCATTATGAATCAAATGAAACATCAATTCTTCTTACCTCATACGTCTATGTTTTTTAATATAGAACTGCAGTATTGGGAAACATCATTCCCATCGTCAGCTGTTTTTTCTCAACTAAGAAGTAAAAGCAGCTGACAATGGAAATGATGTTTCCCAATACTGCAATTCTGTGTTAAAAAACATAGATGTATGAGGTAAGAAGAATTCATGATTCATTTGATTCTTATTAAAAAGCCCCATTATGTAAAAATCTCCAACTTTATTATATAATTGGTGAAGTGTAAAAGTTCTTTTGAAAGTTAAATGGTAAAATAGTTCATTTGAAGTAAGTTCATCATACAATAATTTAAAATATTCATTTTGACTTAAGGTTGGTAGTACTGCTTTACCCTTATGACATGAAGTGCAGTCCTTTCACCTAAAGTGACTTCAAATTCAAAATGTTTTTCATTGTAAACCCATCAATCCACAATAAAAACTATTAAAATTTCTTCGCATAACATTCAGTGCACATTTAAATGTATCTCTCAAAATAATTTTGTCATTTTGTATACTATTTAAATTTTGCATTTGGTGTATTATTATGTGTACGGGAATATATTGTTTGTCTCTCACTCTGACCCATCTTTGTTTTATGTCGAGGTGTAATGGAAGTAGGCGTGAATATCTAAATATAAAAAAAATGTAATGAAATCACTGAAACCAAGATTAAACAGGGATAAATTTAAATTTAAAAAATAAAATGTACTCACTTTTTTAAACCATTAATAATAATTACACGAGAGTAAGTCAATTCATATTGCTGCTGCACAATTTTCAATTCAATACAATCTCATATATAAAAATGCAAATTTATTTGTTCGTATTTTATGCGCTGCCATACCGTTCATCCGATTGTGATGGGGTTTTTTGCAAAATGTTCAGCAAAATAGTCTTTCTGTTCATTTATGCCAAGTATATCGGACTACGTAGATTTCCAGCCAATGCCAGGTAAACATTATTAACAAATATTAATGTATTAACATTTGTTTCATTGTATTAATTCTAAAAATAATTATGATATAAATTTATATTTTTCTTCCTTGTAATTGTTGAACTAAACATAACAATACTTAATGATTTATTTTGGCGTAGCAGCATATGCCAGGTATTAGCTAGTATAATATAGTACGATACATATAAATACTTTTTAGACAAAATATACAAAGTAAACAATGCACTTTTACTATGAACATAAACAAATGAATAATATACATCAATCCTTTAGATACAATCAATTTTATTTCGTTTAATTAAATTTATTTGTAACACATATACATACATTTTATTTTTCTGCACTCCTTCTTTATATTGAACTTTAACAAATCAGAGGTACTCATATCAGTTAAAGGTTAAGTGTACTCCAGGGCTGAGGTGTTGATGCTTTGGGTCAGTTTAAAAAAAAACTTATCAACCGAAACTCTAGTTCTCGATCTTCAGGCTTGTAGCATATTGTCTTAACTAACGATGCTACGACAAGCCCTAATATTGCTACAAATCCCATTTGCTGCTGATGTTTTCAAACGACATACATAGTTCTGATGTGTAACAAACATTCTGAGTACATGAGAAATGTAACAAAACAAACAAAAAGCAGAAATAGTGAGTGGAGAACATATTTTAATCGACTCACCTCATACATTTTCAAACTTCTTTGATACCGACGGTTTCAGATGAAATTTCATCAGTGGAAGCCATGAGTGAAGAAGGACATGATTTTGTCTGAAGCCATCGGTATCAAAGAAGTTTGAAAATGTATGAGGTGAGTCGATTAAAATATGTTCTCCACTCACTATTAATGATATAACCTCATAATTGTTTACTTCCCAATATTAATTTAAATATAAAAAGCAGAAACCCTACCTTTGAAAAACTTGTTGCAGAAAGTTACTGAGTAATTTCTCAACGTAAATTATTTTCGAATTTATGCAAATTTATTACAACTTTTACAAATACAATACATTAATTACAATGTACGTTCCATTTTACGGCTATCTTTATATTTGATATGGCTTTAGCTAACCTACAATTTGAGGCAAAATATTATAGCTCTGCTGTGCATTTAGTTTATTCATGTGAATTTCCTATAATAGTTAAACTTTTTCTTGTTTTTTTCATTACTTGTCTAAGCAAATGCTGTTTTGGAATTTCATTACAATCAACTTCTTAATTAAAACTCCAGGCGCAACAGGCCTAGAAGGCCCTTGGCCAACCGGCTGGCTGGTGTCCTCACATCTGCATGTGTTAATCACAGAGGTAGACAATCATCCAGCCAGTGTAGGGGTGACATGTGATCAGCATGTCGGGTCCCCCAGCCGTTATAGCTGGTTTTCTCAACCTGGAGCTGCTACTAATTGTACCTATCCAAATTACTCATGATACAAGTGGCCACCGGTTCCAAACTGGCTGAAGGACTGTGGGAGAATTTCTTCTCCCATGGAGACTCGAACCAACACAAGTACCATAGCTCTGCGCCAAGGCCTCTTGCCCTATCCACTCGGCAACAGTGCAGGACAACTTCTTAATCACCTTTTCATATTTAATTCAAAATTAACATCAATGTTTTTAAGTGATGCTATACCACATGCAGTCAATATAAAGGTGACGTTGGTTAGTTTGCCGAGTCCCCCAAGACATTATAGCTTGTTTCTGCAACAATATTACCAATATTGTTTTCCTTTTATGCTATATAACAAATTGTTTAAAAATTAATTAAAGAATTTGTTTCATTTTTTGTTGTAACAAATCTCGACATTCATTGTTGACACTAGACACAATCTAATGTTATGTTATTAAAAATTTGTATTATTATTGTTTTATATGTTTTTCAAAGTAAATAACCAATCCACTGAAGTTTTGTTTTTTTTTTTTCCTTGGGTTACCTATTTGTATTCCAATCCAATCATGACACTTTGAGAGGGAGAGTTTCCCACAAAATGCCCTTTGTCCTTACCAGAAATAATCTAACATACTATGCAAGTACCTTGTGGTGTCTATCGAATCTGTACCTTCCATTCTGGCAATCTGGGTTCGATTCATAGCAGGGTTGGGGATTTTAAATCTTGGTTCTGAATAATTTATTATATCTAGTATCAAGGAGAAATTTATGTAAAATATGTTTGGAGATTTGTGAAGAAGTAAAATGTTTCTTTTCAATGTTCTAAAATGAAACCATCTTTTGTTTACAAGACCAATATTTCATTAAAAACTTATTGATGTTAATGTTTTATGCCCTGCACTTGTAGAGTAAAACAAAAATTAGATAAACTTCATATTACTACAGGAACAACATAATCCTGCCCGAACATCTTTGGAGGGCCATCCCCATTCTAAAAAAAGTTTTTTACAATATAAAATTTAATTTATCCCGCCTGTTTCAAATTAGGAACCTGCATAATAATAATAATAACACCAAATACGATAAGTTTGAAATTACATTTAGGGGTTAAGTTTATTCTGTGGCTATAACTCGTTTTACTGGGGATGCATATAATTCACAGCAACTATCGTGAGCCTCAGATAAATCTTGGAGGAGAGTGGGTGGATATTTTGAAATGCAAAAGAAATATGTGGAAAATGAACCCCCAAAAAAAATGAAGGAAAATTATGAAAAAGAGAAAAAAATAGTCACCAATGACGGAAAACTGAAGTTGCCAGAAAAAATCAAACCAGTTCCAGAAAATAGTAATAGGAACTTAAAGTAGTATGTAGAACTTTCACAGATATTGGTATATAACAGGGTATACTATTTTTTACAGATTCAATTACAACCTGTGCTTCAGTAGGAAAAAAATTGTGAATTCGCTATTATATGAATTCAAAAATATAATAAAAATAATGATTACTAGTAATAACAGATGTAAAAACAGAACTGAGTGACAGTGTAAAAAAATAATCTATCCATTTTAACTTGAAACAAATACAATAAATGAGTACCTAATACTCATTTTCTTACATTATTTAAGTGCCAGGCAGTAGCTGGAAATCAGTGCTGATTTTAATCTCTTGTATGTCACATCCAGAAACCTATAGGCATACAAACTCCGACGATCTTCCATTACTTTCATCTATTTCAAGTAGGCCTACCACTGATTATACTACTTGACCAGTCAACTGTGGAAGGAGCCACTTTTCCCCATCTACATCACTAGAGCCTTTGCTTCCTCTCACTGGCAAGAAAGTTTATGCTGTCGAGTAATAGGTTATATTTGGTAATCTATATAGCCATGTTTGCTAAAAAATGTATCATAGGATACCGGAATGGGAATCCTATTAATCAGGCAGTATGTATTGATATGACAGGAGAAACGTCTAAAATTGCTGAATTAATTTGTGCTCTATTCATACTGTAATAATAATGCTTTATTTATACTGACAGAGTTAAAGTCGCAATGGTTTCTCATCCATTCAACCAGTAATAATTTGCACATGCTCATGTAAAGAGGGTTACATCATATTTAATTAATGTTGGGAAGTAAACATTATGAGGTATAATCATTAAAATTCATCGGAGAACATATTGTTTAAACAACTCACCTCATAGGATTCATGCTTCCATGATATCGCGATTTCAAACATGGCTGACGATGAACATGATTATGTTTGAAATCGCGATATCATGGAAGCATGAATCCTATGAGGTGAGTTGTTTAAACAATATGTTCTCCGATGAATTTTAGGGTTACATCAAATTAACTTTGTTTATGTGAAAACAAAAACAAACTGTGTACTTGTGCCATAAATGCTATTATAACCCCCTTGTCACAAAATACTGAGTAATGTCAGACCAACAGATCTGTGCCCCTTTAGTGCTGCAGTCGTTCTTAGAAAAGTTAATACTTGAATTCACTGAATTCCATTCGCTTCCCTCACTACACAGCAGACAGGATTACGTTCCAAGTAGTGATGTTGCCAAACTTCCCCCAAACAGTTTCATGGAACTTGATTACTCAATAACGTAATCAATGTTTTTAAAATACATTATGAAACTCCGTTGAGGTTACTGTGTTAAAATTTTCATATTTGTATAACAGTACCTGATATCTCAGTCATCCTCAATAATTTGCAGTGTTGTTTTATAGGAGGCCTTTCAATAACTTATGTATCTTCTGCTTTCATTTTGGTACTCAGTCAGTATCAAAATGAAAGTAGAAGATGATACATAAGTTATCGAAAGGCCTCCTATAAAACAACACTGCAAATTATTGAGGACAACTGAGATATCAGGTACTGTTATACAATTAAAAAACTTCAATAATATAAAGTTAATTATTACTTCTTCATATTAAAGTAGGTCTAATGATGCTGATTGACTTTTATTATTTGCTTTGTAATATTTCTTTCACCACTCTGAGCTACAGTATTCATGTTGAGTTGATAACACTGGCGTGCTAGTGCAAATAACAAGAAGGCTCAAAATTTTTAGTAGTGGGAGGGGCGAAAGGAAAGAGGGAGTTAGGAATGCAGGGATGGAAATTATTTACCGAGGCAGAAAAGGAATTAGTGATTTAGTTTGCATATCTTGTGGGGCATATATCGTTGGTCAACTATACTGCATCTTCAATGGAAGTATCACTTTGACCCCTTTTACAGAAGCAAGACAATCAGGTAAATTTAAAATCAGAACTTATCGCATTCTGGGAGGAGTCATAGCATAGTTGATAGAAGCAATACACAACCTTGAAGGTAGAGGGTTCGAGTTCCTGTGGGATACATTTTTAAATTAATTTAAAACCATGGATGGACCATAAGTTGGCTCAGCCTCCAATAGAAATGAGCAACATGTTCTGCAGATAAAGATGCCGATGTTCTATAAGCCAGACTTTCCCACCGTTCATAAGGCCTCCTGACGCCTGTAGTGCGATCACTTTACTATACTTAACCTAATTTGAGATTTAACATTCTTCAAATGAACACCCTCAAATAAAAAGTACGACATACAGGTTGCAGCATATGTTAGTAAACAACTACACATGGTTGCAAGGGAAAAAATCTTTGAATACGGGAGCTTCAGATTATAATCTCAAACGTTACTGCTTAATAGTGTTTCAGATTATATTTTGAGGGTCCCGTATTCAAACCTCCAGTTTCATACAATCAGATTTTTTCCCTTGCAGCCATGTGCAATGGTTAACTGACTTATGTCGCACTCTGTATAATTATGTTTTATGAAGGATCATGCAAGTTTGTACACAATTAAACCTTATGAATTCTGTTTAATGAACAGTAAGAATACAATGTGCATATACAATAAAATCTTCACAAATTAAGTTTAATGAACAGTAATGATACTTTGTTGATATATACAGTAATTTTACAGCAAAAGACTTGCATATGGAGACAGAACAACTCTGAGAAGGGTACTAAGAACATTAACCTGCATACAATTGAAGCCCTATATCCAGTTGCCTAGTTTCTGGCTCTGACTCTTCACAACAGTGTTGCCGGTATGGATATTCAGTGGGAGGGGCCACTTTATATACCACTGAAGCCACACGGCTAGCAGAAATATAGCTGACTAATTTCAAACCGTACTAGCGGCGTCAAGAGCAGTGATTGGTTGTGGCAGACATCCACTTGCACTTCAACTATTTCCTCATTGGCAGTAGAGGGCGAGTTTCTCCCTTTACCCCTCGTACAACCTAAACGTCAAAGCTGGACACTAGGTGGGTGGACTATAGTTTAAGTGTAAATTTTTCTTTAAAAAAAAATGGAACATATACATTTGAAACTGTATCTAGCTTCATGTATTTGGGATCAGATTTCAACACATTTCCCCAGTTTGGGCGAAAATTTTTATTTTAAAAGAATTAGTAAGAACAATGTTAGCATAGAAATACAATAGTGAACTTTCAGTGCTAGGAAACATTTAAGATCTCTAATATTGTAAAACAATTTTTTGTAAAAGATTTTAGTGCAACCAGTGCTAATATATACTTCTGAAACTTTGCCATTAAGAAAATATGAGAAATAATTATGCATACCGTATTTGCTTGCGTAATGTGCACCTCTGCATATTTTGCTCACCCTCATTTTTAACGGATTATTTTGAACTTTATTTTTGCAAACACATATTAGGCATAGCCTTTGAAAAAAATGATGGCGCAACTCTTGATGATGAAAAGTTAAAAGTTTTGAAGAGATTCACACCAGTACGTTGTTACACATACAGACTCATTTGAGTATAAAGCTGGTGGCGTAAGTCTCTCCCCATACAATATTGTATCATTCGCTTCAGTGGAGTATTCGGTAAGATCTTCTCTTCCGATGATGTGGGCTCACGTTCAATCCTGGGCAGGAATATTATTTTTTAATTACGTCATTAATTTCATAATGCCTACATGTTACCAAGCTTCGTTACCCATATATAAATATATTTGTATATATATAGGGAAATAAATTAATTAAAGGAAACAGCTTATATATATATATATATATATATATATATATATATAAAATCGTTATTCATTATATGTATATATATATAAAATGAATAATGATTATAATGTCTCATTACTTTGTTTACAAAACACAAGGCATGACAAAATTATGTATTTCCACTACTTATACAAAATGCATTTGATTAATTTAAATAAAGTGAAGATTATATCAAATTTAATTATGCAAGTAAGTCCTGGAGTATTGCATTGCTTCATACAGGCAATTCCTAGCAGGGATGGTTGTGGTCTAGTGGAGGGAGCTTCTGTTTCCCATGTATAAGGTCGCATGTTCGATCCCGCTGTCATGTTTTTCTCTCTCTCTCATCCTTATTTTAATTAATTTTCTTTCTTTTGTTTCATTTGTTTTGCTTTGTTTTATTTTCAGTAATTACTGCACTACTTATTTACGCGAAATTATTTTCCATTGCACAACACACAATGAAATAGAACGGATTTTAGTTTCTCAAATAATTGTAAACTTGTGAACCAAATAGCTGATCACTGATCATGTGCAGTGGCTTCGTTATGAGACTTGGAAAATTATGTGTGTGCCATCAGTTATTTGAAAGGCTGTACATTTTCTTTTTAGCTTAGTAGGGATTTTCCTTCCCTGAATTCCATTGCCCATTCTTACATTCAAACTTAGGTATTTACCAGCAACTGAACTTCCTGCTTCACATGGAAACCCAAAGTCCCGCTACTTTAACAAAGCTTGCCCTTAGTAGATTCAAGTTTCAGAAAAGTAAATACCAATTTCAATTGACTTTTAATACTTCTAATATGTACTTGTTTTTTGCGGTATTCAAAGATGTGAAAGAAAAATAACTATTACATGGAATCATATATATTGAAAGTGATGAGTTTTGCGGTACATTTTGGCAATTGTGCAGCAGAAATAGAATTTAGAGTTCTCAAATCCAATGTGCATTATTGGAAGAAACAAAAATATGTGCTAAATAATGCAAGAAGTGACAGTAGGGCATTTTGTGATCCAATAACTGGTAACTATCCTGATGTAGAAGATGAATTTTTAATTTATTTTGAATAGTTGCAGAATGACGGTATCACAGACATGACATGCTTAAACTACATAGGGCACTAGGAAAGTTTTGTAATACACAATAATCCAAGGCCAGACAGGCCTGGCGCCCCTAGGGGAAGAAAGAGGGGTTCAAACAAACATAAAATTGAGGGAGCATTCTTCTGCAGATGCAATTTTAGTTTAACAGCAGAAGTGAAAGTTTATAAGAATGTCAGGGTGGTCCTAACTTCAGTACAGTGCCATTATTCGATACAACTTTTCTCGTCATCTGACTGTAGATCAGTGCTTCGAGGAGATGGTTCCTGTATTGAAGAATGATTGTCCACATCCCACAACCATATTCCGGTGTACAGAATTTTGAAAAAGGGAAAATTTTGCCTTACAGATGATCCTCGTTCAGGGCAGCTGGTCGAGTCAGTTGTCAACAAGAACATCGAGGCTGAGAAGAAACACTGGTGAGGAAAGATAGGCAAATAATGTACCGGCAGATAGAAGAGTCCCACTACATTCACCAACCATTATAATATTTTACATGAACATCTTCATGTTAAGAAGATTTGTTCTCTGTGGGTGCCACATGCACTTACTGAGGAGCAAAAGGGCACTCATGGCAAATGGTGCAAAGTTTAATAACGGGGCTTCTCTTAATGATAACAGCATCATCACAGGTGACGAAACATGGGTGTATTACTATGGAATCCAAACAAAAGCTCAGAACAAGGTGTGGCTATTTGAAGATGAGGGTTCGCCAGTGGTAGTGAGGAAATCATGATCTGTGAATAAGAGAATAAAAACCATCTCTTACCACAAGGGGATTTTGGAATGGATTGTACTGCAAAAACAATGCACAGTCACTGCGAAATGGAACACAGAATAATGCCTGCCAAAGATTATTGCAGTACTGAAAAAACTCCACCCAAGGTGAAAGCTAAACACATGGATGCTGCATCATGATAATGCGCCTGCCCATAGGGCCAGTGATACAGTGGAATTCTTGAAGAAATAGAAGCTGCTTGAAGATCCTTCCTACAGTCCATATCTTGCTCCTCATGACATTGGACTGTTCCCAGAAGATAAATTAAAGATAAAAGGAAAGCATTTCCATTCGGAAATGGTGCTTCTGGCAGCATGGGACAAGTGCACGGAGCTGTTCGAAGAAATATGGAAGCACTTGTTTAGCGATTTGGTATCGATGTATGAAGAGTTGTACTGAGCGTGGTGGAAGTTATTTTGAGAGGTGGTGAAAAGTATGCCCATATTGCAAAGCTTACAAAGTGCCCTTGTACATGCACGTGAAATTGCTAATTCTCACAACGTACACAATTTCAAGGCCAATAGAGGGTGGCTTCAGCAATTAATGAAAAGAAAAGATCTCCGCCATTGCCGGTCCCAAGCCCGGATGAGAAAGGAGGAGGGGGAGGAGTAACACCTCGTAAAAAAACCTTGGTTCAGCTGGCCCGGCTGATAGTACCATGTGAGGGCCCCTTGCCAGGGAACGGTGAAGACCTCAATGGCAATGAAGGCGGAGAGGGATACCCTTAATACGGCAGATTTGGCAGAAGAGGCACCCTACCCTCACTCAGGGAAAGAGAGAGGAACCGCTGCCTTGCAGAGAAGGAGAAACTTCAAAGGCTAAGGGAGCATCCCCTACAGAAAAGCATGCCTGTCCAAGAGGCATTGAGGTGGCAACCCCACCACTGGACTTACCCAACTATAGGCTGGTAACCTATAATGGGGAAAACTTTAAATACTCGAAAGGCTACAAGAAATAAGCAGGCGGATAATAAAAGTATGACGACAGGCAAAGAACAAAGGATTTATGATTACTGGAATTTGGCAACCTGGAACGTAAGAGGACTTAATAAAAAAAGATGAAGAAAAGACAAATAGACATAACTGAACAAGTAACACACTTTAATTATTTAGGTAATAATATATCACAGTTTCATAATCAAAAAGATGTGGAAACAAATTTAGAAAAATATAACATTAAATGGTATAATTAGGAGAAATTTTGGAAAACAAATGAGGAAAGAAATCCAATTGAGATTTCATAATGCCATAGCCAAACCTGCTCTACTATACAGAAGTAAATGCTGGACACTTCGAGCAAAAGATAAATCCCGCATTAATAGTTCGCAGATGAGATTCCTCCGATCACTAACTGGAGTAACATTAAGGGATAGAATGAAAAGTGATGAGATAAGGATGCAGTGGAATAGTAGGGAAATGGTTGAACACATACAAAATTATCAGATTAAATGGTTCCAACATGTCCAGAGAATGTCAAATTCCCGTTTACCAAAGATGATTTACCACCTCAACCCTAAAGGCAAAAGAGACCTCGGAAGACCCTTCAACCGATGGAAAGATCAGTTTCTGTAGTCGCAGAATGCGCATCATCACCCAATACTGCATTCGGAAGAAGAAGAAGAAAAGATCTTTCATTATGTAGAAGAACGACATTATGCCAGGGGTTACCACGAGATTTTACAGACAAGGTCATTAATTTCCTTAGACATCTTACAAGAATGAGAAAAGAACATTCATATTTCGTAACACGGATCAAACTCCGGTGTTTTTTTATATGCCTAGAAACACGTTGATTGGAAAACAGGGTGTGCGGTTGCTTACAACTAAAACTACAGGGTCAGAAAAACAAAGATGCACTGTTATTACTTATTTTAGAAATTCACACTCTGAGGATATCCATTTAGGTAAAATTTAATCACCCACCTTATATTTTCTTCTTATTTTAATTTAAACTAGTTTCGGAACTTTACATCTCTGATCCATCATCAGTATCCCATGACCATTGTTCTGTTGTTTGAAGAGCCATCCTTTGCTCCTTCAGTTGGCAGACTGGAAAACCTCAAAACCGGGCCATTCTCCCCAGGAATTTCAAAGTTCATAAATTTCTCGTTTTAGCTCCTTTGAATGTAGATCAAAGGAGCGAAAAGGAGAAATTGATGAACTTTGAAATTCCCTGGGAGAATGACCTGGTTTTGAGGTTTTTCAGTCTGCCAACAGAGGGAGCGAAGGATGGCTCTTCAAGACGACAGAACAATGGCCGAGGAGATACTGATGATGGATTGGAGATGTAAAGTTCCAAAACTAGTTTAAATTAAAAACAACGAAGAAAAATATGTGGTGAGCGAATAAATTTCACCTAAATGTATTGTTTATGCTAGCAATTACTGCAGAAGGTGGTAAATTACCACCATACATAATCTTTAAAAGGAAAACTCTTCCAAAAGAAAAGTTTACACCAGGAATCCACTTTCATTTGCAGAAGGGATGGATGGACCAAAATTTAGTGAAGGATTGGGTCGACAAAGTATGGAACAAAAGACTTGGTGCATTACATAGGCATACCAGTAAGTCCACATTGGTTCTAAACAGTTTTCAGGGTCATCTTAATGTAGGTGTGATGGATGTATTTATATGGTTGTCATTCCTGGGTCTTTGACATCCATTCTGCAACCTCCAGACATATCCATTAACAAGCCATTTAAGGAGTTGGTGAATGGATGGCTCAAGTTAATCACTTGCACCAGGTGGAAAAATAAAACGACCATTCATGGATCTTACAAGCTTGGGACTGAATCTACCCAAAGTGACTGTGATGTGGCCATGTTAAAAGAGTGGATGTTGTCAGGATACCAAGACGAGCTCTGGAATTTGGAAGAGATGAAAAGATTGACCGAGATGTAGCTGGAAGCAAGTTAATAAGAATGTCAGAGAAAAGAAGAGTTGAATGGATGGAAATGATGGAAAAGGAGACACAAAATTAATACCAATGGAATAAAAAAACTAAAAATTTTGAAGGATAAGCAATCTTCGAGCTTCTACTCCATTGGGTGCATCTCGTATCTCCTCCCGAACACCATCATTGTCTGGTGGAAGTTCTTCTTCTTCTCCTCCAGAATGATTTTCCAATTCTTCCCCATTCCTCCTCCTTGCAATGTTATGCAGCACAACAGTCGCAATTATAACATTCAGAGAGGTTAACTGTTTGAGAGCAAGGCCTTTATTTAAACATTGAAATTTTCTTTTCCATATTCCGAAAGTCCTTTCTACCAAACTGTGAGTCCTCTTATGTGAATTGTTATAATTGTGTTCTGCCTGTGCTTGTGGATGAAGGATGGGGGTCATCAAGTATGGACGGCATGAATATCCGCTATCACCCAGGAGAATGCCAGTTACTTCACATTCTTGGAACTGAAAACAGACTCTGCTACTGTTGAATATTTGACTGTCATGTGCAGATCCAGGCCAGCCTGTTACGAAGTTAATAAACTCCATATTGTGATTCACAGTAGCCTGCAAATATAACACATGCCAGAATAAAATCTAATCAACACATTCTGATTATTTGCATACAAAGCTTTGGAACTTGTACATAGATCTATTATCAAGAATGCTAATAAATTTCCTGTCCTCAATGTGCGGAGTGTTTATTAATGCCTCGATGCATTAGAGAATTAAAGAATTGTTTTCTGTAATTTCTGGAGGTAAGATGTCTGTCAACATGTTTGCAAAGGACGAATGAGTAGCACTCGGTTAAGAGAATTAACTTATGGAAAAGTTAGGAAGGCTATTTTGATAATGTGGTTTCATCTAGTCAGCATTTAGATGCTGGTCAACAAATTTCTGAGGACAGGAAGCATGAAAGATGCATCACTGTCAGGCAGGCCTTTTACACCAATAGAAACCATACAGGTCGTCAATTCGTTACCACAGTTAAGAGATAAACCTGGATTGAAAAAAAAAATGGTATTATCACCTCACTATGATGGTTGTCCATTTAAATAAAAGCGGGTGCTGTGACAATGCTTGACAATGATTAACATTCACGTAGCAGTGGTCGGCATATTTGTATTTAATTACATATAACAGCTGCGGGGACAAAGTGAGCCGCTGGACAACCATCATAGTAATGTGATAATAATACCTGGTGCAAAGTGTAAAAAAATTTGCAGTATGCCTATACCTGAAGAATCAAACCTATCATTTCCAAATACTTCATAAGCTACAAGATGAGGATTATGAAGTTTATCAAAGTTCAGTCCCTATCAGCATGAAGGGATTAATTGATCTCGAGACGCTAAGCTAATTGATTAAACAAAAAAGCAATAAATAACCAAGCAAACTTGTGTAATTGAGTGGTATATGTGTACAGATATATTGTGGAGCACAGGACTAGCCACCCTGATTCCTCCTTTTGCCATGCTAAGATTGATGGATTTTTGTGCCATTTTCTGAAGAGCTTCAATGTGGAACTGTCACCTTTTTTCATTCTCTCATTCATTAGGCTGAAACTGGCTAATATACAAAATAAAATATTGCACAAACAATATGAACTTCAAGTTACAAACCTGGCAGTTATATGAAAACACACCCCGCCTATTCTTGTACATTTCTGAAAATTGTCCTCCTGGGCTTTTAATGGGTATGTGGGTGCCATCAATACATCCAATTACACCTGGGAATTGTGCAATTCTATAAAATTCCCGACGAGAATGATTAGCTTCATTTACATCTGGAAATTTTATAAATTCGTCAAACAAATCCACTATGCAATCGGATACCTTCTTGATAGTCCGTGAAACTGTTGATTGGCTAATCCCACGGAGGTCCCCAAGTACTACCTGCATGCTTCCTGAAAATCGAATCAACTTCTTAAGTTCCGGTTGGTTAATTTTATATGTCAAGAAATTTAAGCACATATATATATATATATTATTACTTTTATCGAACCTTGATCTACATTTGAGGAAATATTCTCACTTCAAGATAAACAATGTGCCACATTGTTTAAAGTTTACTGCTGTGGTCTCTAGATAGTATGCTGCCTTGTCGTGCAATGGGACCAGGTTTGATCCCCAGTCGGGAACAAGTTTCTGAATTAATATGCAAATTATTTGTTAGGTTACGAATTACAGGTTAGTGTACATCCATTTTAAAAGCATGTTTAGGAATTTATTGCAAAGGTTGGCCATACTGACTGCACAGATAGTCATGCCACCTATGGAGCATTTATCGCGCATGTGCACTACTGTTCTGCAGGAATTGGAAAAATTCATGGTGATGCATAAAGAGTGGTTTCTCCAAACTTATGTATAGCTGAGCTGTTAGTTTTATCTCATGCTACAAGCATGTTTATTCACATTCCTGCCATCTATTTACTTCACATTATTTTTTTCCTATGTTGCAGTTCCTAGTAACACTTTACAATAAAAAAATGTTATATAATACGGCAATCGGCCAACTTCACTTCTACTAGTGCTTGATTTTTCATTATTTAATATTTTAAACTTTTTCAAACAATTTTTATAACATTATTAGACAATTTTGAAGTATTTATTTAAATATGCAAATCAAATATGATGACACTGTTAGACAATATTGTGAAGCTAACTGCTATTTTCTCCACAGAGTATATTACTTAGTCTATGATTTTTCTATTGCTGTTTTGGGTTATCGTTGGTTGGATCAGCATTAGGGAGTGATAAGTAAGTGTACACCCATTTTTAATAAACGTTTGGTAATTTTAATATTATTAATATATATTTTTTAACATAGATTTGGGGATTTATTGCATATATTGGTCATTTAAATTTCATAGCGACGGATAATAATTGAGGATGATAATCGATGTGGTTCGATTGTGGGTTATCGCTGACTCTATAAATTCTGGTGCATGCGCACTGTAGTTCTATAGGACTAAAAATATTTCACGCTAGTTTAAGTGCAGTTTTTCCCTGCAATCATCCTATTAGGCTATTTTATCTCAACTTCCCATTAATTTTCAGGCAATTTCTTCAGAAAAAAAAGCACAAACATTTCATCATATCATTATTGATATGCTACTAAAACAATTATTGCTATTTTTATTCGAATTATTATAGACATCCATTTGCAATGAAATCCCCATACAGTTCATTTGTATACACCCAATGTTCAAAATAAAATTGGTAATGTATTAAATATACTTTTATATGGTATTCCATATAATTAAATATGGATTTGCCTGATGTTTCCATTAAACTAGCCGCGGTCCGTTCATTCATCATGGTAATGATACACTGTTAAATTACGTTCGTAAACATTAACAATTAAGGAGAGGTTACAATGTGCTAAGACATAAAAAAAATTACTTACCTGTTCGATAAAATCTCACAGCCATTAAAAGTTGAATTACTGGAGGAACTGGTAATCCACGTAAAGTCGGCCCTTGCATTCTATCTATTATCAGACCCAGTATAAAATGAATAACATTTTTACTGAGCTGATAACGTATATAGAACGCAGCGTCGTCGTATTTTTCTATCGGGTTTTCTGCGTCCCGCAAATATAACCGTATACGACGACGTCTGCGTCGCGCGATATTACGCCGATTCTCCTGTTCTTCCAGTTGAATTCTTTGATAGACTCTATTAAATTCCTCTTCTCCGCGTAAACCGATAACATGATCGAAATCTTCAAGGTCCGACATCTTGCATAAAGCAGCAAGGTTTTCAAAGTACATCGGTTTCCATCGGTTCCCACCGGGTTGCTCACGATTCGTTTCTCTGCAAAGTCACCTCCATAGAGGTCACCTCGCCAGGTAGCTTAGGAATTTCGACAATTATTATCCCATGAACATATTTATGAGTACGCAAAAACGTCTTTGGATGCAACTTTCTCAGCAGAGTACAGGCAGAGAACGACTTTTACAGTTTAATGCGTTCAGAGATAAAGTTGCAAATTGGTGAAACAATAAATGATAGGATGGTTTGAAGCAAATAGAAAATAGAAACTCAGAGTGGCAATTATTGAATACCAGAACAAAATAATTCAGTACTCCAAGAAAACAAAATTTCTTTGTATGTGGCTGGATGAACATTTGAAATGGTGAACACATGTTGAAGAAGTGGGGAAAAAAAACTAAGTAAAATGTGTTTTGCCCTGAGGATAATGATACAAGTGTCATCTATAGAAATTACTCACAGAATGTATTATGCATATTTTCATTCTGTCTTGTCATATGGCATAATCTTGTGGGGTAATTCAACACATGCAATCCAAATCTTTAAACTTCAAAAGAAAGCTATTAGAAACATGTACAAGTATCTCAATCCACTAGTTGCAGGCCATTCTTTAAAAAACTCTGTATCTTACCTTTGCCTTGTATATATCTATGAAACCTTAAAGTTTGTTAAATCCAATTTGAGTAGTTTTTCTTTTAACTCAGATAAACATTTATATAATACAAGAAATAAGTCGGATATTTTTATTGAGCCTTTCAACTCAACATTATATAGAAAAATTTCATTTCCATTGCAGTTCATATGTATAATAGTTTACCTAATTACTTAAAGGAAAAATTTAACAAGTTCCTATATAAGATATACAAAACTGTTTTATAATTTTGAAGAATTCATTCTTAAAATTCAGGATAATGCAAATTAGAATAGATTGTAATAGTTTAAAAACTGAAATCTGTTAGCCTAGGTTCTACATGAATGTTCACTGCAAAAAATCTTTCTTCTTGTTCAAAAATACTTCCAAGTAGACAAGATAACTAAAGTGTCTCCTGGAATCCTTGATTTATAGGAGGCTGGGGAGAGTCGTATTGCCTATTTGCCAGTAGTTCCAGATAGATTAGGTTGTTGATACATTATGAAGTGGTTATTACAAACAATAAATACACTATGACTTATAGAATGAATTTAAAGAGTATTAAAATTATTTTATCTTCATTTAAAATGTTTATTTTGTTGAATGTTCATTTTGTATATATGTAATGCTTTGATTTAAGTTTATTTGTACTTGTACTTTATTGTAAAAATTTGACTTGTCCCATATCATGTATATGATCAGATGGATGAATAAATTGAATCTTTACCGTTGATAATAAAAACTTATTTGTTCAGCATGCCTTGTCAGCAAATAAATAGCATCTCATGCAACTTAAAAAAGGGACATACAACAAATTTGATTTGCGATGTCAAAAATGAGAGGCTTATCTACCATTATTTCTTGGATGTTGTTTAAGGAGAGATATTTCCATCTCAGATAGGTGTACAAAGGAAAATATCTCGATTCCAATTTATATATTATACATCAAGAATCCAAAACTTTGAGTTACCATGAAATGCATTATGAAATATACCAATCACCACCGTCACTGTAAGGTATTTCTCTGTCCTAGGATATCAATTTTTTTTATGACACGGAAAAAAAAAGCTCTTTCTATCTAGATAACTAATTTTTTTACAATTTTGGAGATCTTGATCCACCCATGCAAGATGGAGGTATCACCTACCCGAGATTTACTTATTGTATATGAACTTCTTCCCATAAATTTTTGCTTCAGTAAATTCTCCTATCACTCTCTTGTTGAATTTTGATCTGTTGTGTATCATTTTATAGACAACATTGCCAGTGAATTTAATCCTTCATTGACAATAGAGCAGTGAGAGATTGTTTTTAATCTTTTATATGTAGAGAGAGATCTTTTGACTTTTTTTTTGTTACGGATTTTCTTACATTACAGTAGTTATCCTTCAGCTCAAGTGTTTTTTGCTCCACCACAGATTTCTATCCTCAGTTGTTTCTTCTTTGAGGTCTCTGCTGATCATGTTTCTTCTCGCTTCATCCATCCACTGTTCCCTGGGTTTCCCCCTCCTCCTGCCTTCAGCGTTCCAATCGAGCCTCATTCTTGGGATTCTGTTATTCTCCATCCTCTTCAAATATCCATACAAAAAAATCTTTTGACTCCTACAATCATAATTTTAACAGTCACTACTATCTTCAGTATACCAACGGCTCAACTGCACTTCTACTAGCGCATGATTTTTCAGTTATATTGTTGTAAACTATATTTCTTCTTCTGTATTTACTAACATTATTTAACATTTTAAACTTTTTCAAACAATTTTTATAACATTATTAGACAATTTTGAAGTATTTATTTAAATATGCAAATCACAATATTATGACACTGTTAGACAGTATTTTGATGCTAACTGCTATTTTCTCCACAGAGTATATTACTTAGTCTATGATTTTTCTATCGCTGTTTTGGGTTATAGCTAGTTGGATCGGCGATAGGGAGTGATAAGTAAGTGTACACCCATTTTTAATAAAGTTTGGTAATTTTAATATTATTAATATATTTTTTAACATAGATTTGGGATTTATTGCAAATATTGGTCATTTAAATTTCATAGCAACGGATAGCAATCGAGGATGATAATTGATAAGTGGTTCAATTGTGGGTTATTGCACTGTTGTTCCATAGGACTTTGAAATATTTCACGCTTGTTTAAGTGCAGTTTTTCCATACCAACAATTTAGAAAATATATTCAACATGTTGTTAAAGAAAAATATTAGACATGCTATCACAATTGAGACTGCATGCAAATTTTTGTATCCATATTATACTTTGGAGATAGTTAAGAAAATTATGCACTCCCATTATTAAAAGAGAACACTAAATCTGATAAATTACTTTGTGGTATGTAATTAAAAACCTGATATATGTTTTGACCCCAACTGGACATAGGGACCAAGGAAGACCAAAACATCGGTGGAAAGATCAAGACCATCTTCGCTAGGTTTACCGTACAGGCCACATGGCCTAAAACGAATTTGTTCATGATGATGATGATGATATATGTTTTGATGGATAGCCATTCTCCTGCATGCTTTCCATTACTACTGTACCTTTATGGTGATTGTGAATTAATTGAAACTTTTAAAACATATAACCTATAAATCTTGATATAATAACATGGATCATGCAAAGATAGCAATGTTAAGGACACCCCAACAATTGTAGCAGATAATACTGTTGGTTATAAGATGTTAAAACTTATCAAAGTGATTTCCACATTGCCCCAATTCAACGTGATAGTAAAGTATGTTCAGCTGAAAACTAAAAAGGTATTGTACATTTGTGTATTATATGAGTGAGAATGTTTTTTTTAAATATAATGCAAACGATCCTGGTGGATGAATTATAGTATATCATAGACTGAGGATTTGAAAAAGGACATGGAAACTCACTGGAGGAAAACCAGAGGGAAAGTGCCTAGTAGGTTGACCAAGAATGAGAATGGAGAATAACACTTATGCAACGATTTATTATACAGCGTGTCGCGTCCAACGTGGCGCGAACTCGTGTTTCGCTCGGTGTGATACTGGTTTCGCATGGAGCGCATACGGTACAGCGCTTATGTTTATGGAATTGTCGCCAGATGGCACCACATATATAGGAAATCAAAATGACCAACGTTCATAATAAATTCCCAAATGTTTACAAAAATTAATGTATACAAACCTGTCCCTGCATAACCTAATGAAATAAATTACATACATACTATTTAGTAAACTATAAACTAATCTGATTTACACTAAACTGACCCATCGGAACCTAACAAAATGAAGTGATTGAACATTTATTTCTTAAAATATGGTTTGGAATTAAATGCAAATGTTCGTCATTCACACATATGTCCTGCCATCTGCTGGATTTAATTTTATAAGCGTTCACGTATGCCAACTTTAGTTCTAATAAAGAAATTTGATTGAGAGGAAAAGTCATAATTTGTGTATATAGATAAACATATTAAAATATTAGTAAAGACAGAAAAAGTACCTAGAGCAACAGCATCATATGAATGTTGTATGGAAAATTATAGAATAAATTATTCTTTAGTTCTTAAATAAACATATGGTTGATGAAAATACCAAATTTTATAATACTTCAGATTTTCACCTGAGCAGTTTTATCAGTTTTGAATTTAATAAAAGACGAAATTTATGTTCATCCTTAATATCCCCAAGATACAATACAAGATTTACAGCTTTTATTTATCTCTTGACTAAGTTCAAGCCACAATAACTCTTTTTTTCTGTACATCTCTGTACTCCTTCATGCTCATATTGTATAGAACATGTATAGAACTCGATGATTTGCAACAAAACTATCTAACTATAGTTGTTAAAATTGGAAAGTTATAAAACAAGTACTGTATTTCCGACATTTTGTCTTAAGTTTGTTTTTAGCAATTACACCAATGAGTACTGGTAATATCTTCTATATTCTTTGTTTGCGCTGGCATATTGCGTCCCGGATTCAAGTGATTCCAATACACAACGCGACATGTCAGCGCAAAATTTTTCGCGCCAGCAATTTGCGTTGAAGATAAACCACATCCATTTAAATACATGGGGATCAATTTTGGCGCTGGCGCTTTGCGTCGTAGATACACCATAGCATTACTATAATTTAAGGGAGGCGAATTATTCAAGGAATGATTGGAATACATTAATTTTGATTAGAAATGTATATGAAATACTTATGTCCACACAGCCATTCCTCCAGGTTTGAAATTCAATTGAGTTATTTATTATTAATATTATTAATGTCCTGTGTCTAGCAGTTTAAGGCAGTTCAGAGCAATGGGACTAGTACTGGGGCGTGCCCTCATCAGGAAAGAAATATTCTATGAAATTTCAGACAGTATGGGACAGCATCATGAGGAGTTTGGGTATTTACAATTAATAGTGACTCCAGATTGAGAAAACTAGCTATAATGATTGGGAATCAACATGTTGACCACATGTTACCTCTACACTGGCTAAATGATCATCCCTCTCTATAATTAACACATGGTTTTAAGACCAGTAGCCAGCTGGTATGCCAAGGTACTTCTAAACCTAGGGCCATGGAGTTGTCTCCCTCTGTTGGTAGATTGAAGAACCTCAAAATCAAATCTTTTTCCAGGAATTTCAAAGTTAATTAATATCTCCTTTTTGTTTTTTCGAAGTAGATTTTTTTTTCCCAAACCATAAGTTCTTTAAGTTTTTCTATTTGCTTATTTAACTTTTACTTACAAATCTAAAATTTTGTGTACTCAAATAAAATATGTAGTAGGCATGTTCGTTTAATTTTTTTTTCATCATTAGAAGGTTGGTTTGATATCAAGTTGATATACTGTGATTTTCATTTTACAGGACAAGAAAGTAGAAATAAAATTAGAAGTAGATGAAGAAGTTGGTGTTATGAAAAATGAGGAATTTTAATTACTGACCCACTAGCTACAGAGGAAATAAAACTTGAGGTAATTTTTATGTTGATATGTTTAGATTCATAAGTTTGATGGTAAAACTTCATGAGTGTGATAGTTCTAGAAAGCTTACTAGCCAGTTATTTACTTTATATCAAGGAGTCAGTCATAGAGGTAGATGATTACACGATTATTCAGTTAATATAGTAACTTAGTTATTTATTAAATTAATATTAAGAAGCTAAAGCTATTACTATAATTGAAGTACGTAAATTAATGTACACAACTAAAGTATTGTAATCAATAATGCTATATTATTTATTAATTAAATAAAAATAAAACGTAGTTTTATTTGATTTTCATATTTATTATATAATTCAGTGACAGCTGTTTCGGTACACTGTACCTTCTTCAGACATGTTAACAAATTATGAATTGTGTTCCAACTGATCTAAGCCACAATACAACAATATTTATTTAAATTTTTTAATTTAACAAAGGGGATTCATTCAAATCAAGTTGAGAATTTAACAGTTTTTTTACTACTTTTAAACTTATTAATTTCTACAGCCTCCAAAAGATCTAACTTCTTACCCTTATCACAAATATGTAAAATTTCAAAATTTGGATCGAAACAATGATTAAATTGGAATAGGTCGTTAGCATATTTTGAATATTCTAAATTTCTGTTATATGTTCTCATGTGTTCCTTTAACTGAGAGATAAAAGGTCTACCAGTTTGTCCTATATAGACATTGTCACATGTGCCACACTTCAATTTATATACTCCAGATAATTTTTATTTTTTTTTATTTTCGTTTGATTGTTTTTATTATATTTTGTACAGTTTTATTAGTTTTTAATGCCACATTAATGTTCAACTTTTTAAAGTGTTTAGATATTTTATTTGAAAGTGGGCCTATGTATGACATTATGACATATCTCTTTGTGTTTTCTTTGGGTAAAGGAAAAACTTTGTTAATTACTTTTTTGTAATGAAGTTTCTTAATTAAATATTCTATAATTTTAGGGTCGTAGTTATTATTAATAGCTAATTGTTTAATATAATAATGAATTGAATATTATTAAACAATTAGCTATTAATAATAACTATGACCCTAAAATTATAGAATATTTAATTAAGAAAGTTCATTAAAAAAAAGCAATTAACAAAGTTTTTCTTTTACCCAAAGAAAACATAAAGAAATATGTCATAATGTATACATAGGCCCACTTTCAAATAAAATATCTGAACACTTTAAAAAGTTGAACATTAATGTGGCATTTAAAACTACTAAAACTTTACAAAATATAATAAAAAACAATAAAACCAAAATAAAAAAAAAATAAAAATTATCAGGTGTATATAAATTGAAGTGTGGCACATGTGACAATGTCTATATAGGACAAACTGGTAGACCTTTTATCTCTCGGATAAAGGAACACATGAGAGCATATAACAGAAATTTAGAATATTCAAAATATGCTAACCATCTATTCCAATTTAATCATTGTTTCGATCCTAATTTTGAAATTTTACATGTTTGTGACAAGGGTAAGAAGTTAGATCTTTTGGAGGCTGTAGAAATTAATAAATTTTAAAGTAGTAACAAACTTTTAAATTCTCAACTTGATTTGAATGAATCCCCTTTATTAAATTAAAAAATTTAAATAAATATTGTTGTATTGTTGCTTAGATCAGTTGGAACACAATTCATAATTTGTTAACATGTCTGAAGAAGGCACAGTGCACCGATATATATGAAAATCAAATAAAACTACGTTTTATTTTTATTTAATTAATAAATATGGATTTTCATCAAGTAAGCACCAACTCAATTGATTAAATAATGCTATAGCTATGTGGAGTCCCTTCATGTCTTCTTAATGTAGAAACCATTCACTGTGTATTTGCGAATGGTGATTAATTGCATTGAATGTGTGACTGAGAAAGTAAGGTAAAGGGAGGATTTGTGCTTGGACAGGAATGTAGCCTGAATTAGCTCAGTGGTCAGAGAATCAGTATGTAAACCTGAAGGTTTGGGGTTTGATTTACTGGTTCAGGAAGAAATTTTTTCTGTTTACCATTTAGTTATTTGTTCAGGATGCCTTGTCAGTAAGCAAAAAGCAATTCATGAAACTTAAAAAACGGGGCATACAATATATTTGATTTGCAATGTAAAAAATGAGAGGCTTATCAACCATTATTTCTCGGTTGGGTGTTTAAAGAGAAATATGTCCATTTCTGATAGGTGTACAAAGGGAGATATCTCCATTCCAATTTATCATTATACATGCCAAGAATCCAAAATTTTGAGTTACCATGAAATATATTATGAAATGTACCAATCACCACTGTCACTGTAAGGTATTTCTCTGTCCTACAATATCAATATTTTCTTTTTTATGACACAGAAAAGAGAATTGTAGCTCTTTCTAGCTTGATAACTAATTTTTGACAATTTTGAAGATATCTATCTTGACTCACCCATGTGAGATGGAGGTATCTTTCCTTACACATCCACCCGAGATTTACTTATTGTATATAAACTTCTTCCCCTTAATTTGTGCTGCAGTAAATTCTTCTATTACTCTTTTGTTGAATTTGGGTATGTTGTGAATTTTTTTATAGATAACATTGCCAATGAATTTAATCTGTCATTGACCACAGAGCAGCGAGAGATTTTCTTAATCTTCTATATGTAGAGAAAGCTTTTCCATATAATGTAACTGGTAGTTTTATATATTTTCAGTTTAACATTTTTTGAAAAAAGTTCGGACATCACGAGTGTCTGTAATACATAATAGCATGCATCTCCAGAATTGAGCCTATGTTTAATTTCTTTATGCATCTTATTTCTTTTTGTGATTATTGTTCCTAGGTATTTGAATTCAGCCACTTCCACAAAATTTCCCTCATTTGTTATTAGCTGTCCATTTCCATTATATAATTTATTTCTGTGTGTGACCATATATTTAGTTTTATTGATATGTACTTCCAGTCCCAATTTCTTAGTGTTAGTTGATAGTGTGTACTTGTTGGCCTCTAGTCTCTGTTACTATCGTCGCCCAACATCAGCATAAACTAACAGCTTATTAAATACCATTGATTTGTAGGTCTTCTTCATCCTCTAAAGATTTGATGGTATGCTCTAGTACAAAATTAAATAGTAGAGGAGATTAAATTTGAGCTGTTTTTTGAATCCCCTCATATCTCTTTACTTCTACACCAGACTCAGTGTTTTGTCACTAACTTCGTGACATTTTCAATGCGTTAACATGATCACAACCCGCATTGAAAATGTCACGAAGTTAGTGATGAAACTCCGAGTCTGCATAGAAGTCAAGAGATATGAGGTGAGTCAAAAAAAACAACTCAAATTTAATTAAAATAAACCTCAGTGTTATTTCCTATCTACATAATTTAGTAGAGGAGATATTACATCTTCTTGCTTGAACCCATTGTGGATTTCAAAGTATCCGAAAGCTGTTTGCCTACATGCTCTCTACTCTTTGTGTCATTTAGACACATTTGTATAAGTCTAACCAACTTTTTAGGAATTCGGAACTCCAGCAGGAATAGTATATAACTTCTTCCCTACTAATTGACTTCAGATGCCTTTCTTTTTTTGAACGTACTATCGGATATACAGTACAATTATATTCCCATTTCTTTTCTAAAATCGGTCTTATACTAGAAATCTGTTGTAGGACTGTTTCTTCTAAAAAATCTACATTAATGATCTCCTAGAATGTCATCAATATAAGAATAAGTCTACTTACCAATATATTTGTTATAATTTTGTATGAAGTTGGAATTAATGTGATGCCCGTGTAGTTGTTGCAGTCAGTTTTGTCTCCTTTCTTATAAATTGGTATGATAATCAATTCTTTCCATTCATCTGGAAGAACTTCTTCCCAAATCATACTAAGCAACCAGCGTATCTTGTCCATCAGTTTTTCTCCTCCTGATTTTATCAGTTGTACTGGGATCTTATCTGAACCTGATGCTTTATATAATTTCAATTTTTCTATCACCTTTTCAGCCTCTAAAGCACATGGTTCTGCGACTAACATTTCTGCTGTCTGTAAATTATTGTCTTCAGTATCCTGTTCTGTATGTACATTTAATAGTGGATTAAAGTAACTTTTCCATCTATTTAATATACTCCTAGAATCTGCAATCATATCCCCATTTTCATTCTGAATTATGTTTGTTCTAGTCTGAAACCCTTTCTTCTCTATCCTAATTCCCTGATAATTCCTATTTTTGGCATTCATTTCAAGATCATTAATCTTCTCCCTCAAATATTGGCTCTTTTTACTCTTTAGTAACCTGGTGGTTTCCTGTCTAATAGTACCCAATTTCTCTAAACATATCTCATTTGGCTCATGTAACATTTCATTTTTGCTAGCTTTCTTTTCTTTACAATGTCTGCTTATTCCTCATCAATCCATTTTTTGTTTTGCCTCATTTTTAAATAACCAATGCTTTCTGATGCTCACAATTTAATAGTATCTATTATAGCCTCCAATTCTTTATTTATATATCAGTTTCTTCTTCGTTTACCATATTGTCATAAATTTTATTCATGTTGATTTTTGGTTGCTACTGGGTGTAAAAAAATTCCTAAAAGTTGTTTAACGCGAACAATCTCAATCTACATTCCATCAATGTTTCCTAAAAAACTGACGATATGATAGCATTTTACAATACTGCTGAGATATTGTTTCTACATGGAGTGAAGATACTTTATTTGAACGGGGTTATGAATCAATCGGCTAAGCGCCATTTTTTTTTAATTTGTTGAGATTTTGATGCCATCTGTTGCTATGTATTTAAGTTTCGGTCTGTTAATAGTATTGTAATTGCTCCTGCTAATACAGGTCTTCATAAATACTAAAGTTTGCATATGCAGTTTAGCGCCAAATGTTCCTGCTCTTATATTGTTGATGCATAACTGAATATTACTGGTTTTGTGCTATAGTAGTGAAGATTGTTAAGTCAGTGTGATTTTTAATGTTATAATGATGTCCAATGCTCAGAAAATTAAAAATTTTTTTTAGCAAATGCCCCAGGTTGTCTTTCGACATTCCTGGTGTTCTCTCCTGGCATAGCATACTTGTAACTCCACTTCTGAGGTTGGGTCGCCTGGAAGGCAGGGTTACGTTTCCCCGATGATTATGATGGGTGTTGACGATGATAGTGGTGCGCCAGGAGAGTCCCTAATCCTAAGCTTAATCTAAGATGAATGTGAATGATGATGATTGTGATGGCCGTATGATTTCGGGGACCATTTAGGCCTTAAAGTTTTCCTGACATTTGTCTTACAAGCGAGGAAAAACCCCGATAAAAACCTCACCCAGAA
Source organism: Diploptera punctata (assembly GCA_030220185.1). NCBI lineage: Eukaryota > Metazoa > Arthropoda > Insecta > Blattodea > Blaberidae > Diploptera > Diploptera punctata. The sequence continues at coordinate 109,298 of JASPKZ010003180.1, read as the reverse complement.
AAACTGTCCTGACCGGGGATCGAACCCGGCCCCGCTGCGTGACAAGGCAGCATGCTACCTCGAGACCACAGTGGTGGACGGTTTATAAGAAGTGTCCTGAAAATGGAAAGGCATTTTCTGTCTCAGTGCAGATATGTAAGAGTTTTATTTATTAAGTAAATAATATATTACATGAAGTCCATTTACTGTTATTTTACAAACATAAAGATAAAAATATCAGGTGCTTATCAATTCAGAGGTCATTGTAATAGGCAATGGAGTAGGAGATCCACTGTTCATCAGTTTGTAAAATTTGTTATCTTATTTTTTTGTGAAATGAGAAGTGTTTATATTTTTCTAAATTTGTTCTATAATAATTTTATTATATATAAATTTCCAGTGTGAATAATTCATGTTAAAATATGAGATAGGGTTGTAAGGGGTAGTGACGTGTATATAAACTCTCCTACCCAATTCTCATCCTCACCTTCTCGTGGTACAACCTGTTTTCACAAACGAGGCTCTAAGGACCGAGTCACGGCGGTATAACCGTTCCATCGGGTACTGAGTAAATGCAGTATCCTACTGTCTGTCCAGAGACTAAAAGCTAGCAGCCCTACTACTGAACTACTTAGTGTCGGGCAAGTAACCCATCCTAAAGAACCTCAACTTTACTTGCAAGTCTCAACACGAAAATATGAGATAAATTATTTGTATAATTTACTGTGTTCCACTTATTTTAAATATTGTTTACAGTTACATAAGCATATTATTAGTCATGTATATGCCTTTTAAAAACGTATTATGGTTCAAAATAAAAATTTAGTGTGCAGGTTGATGGATGTCTATAATTATTTTTTATTCTTAGGAATACAAAAATTGATATCATAAAATTGTTACAGCATGCCTATTTTTTCATTTTTTATGTGTTTTTTCATATGTACTGTAATTGTATGAAAAAATTGGGTTTATTTAGAAAACATTATTAATTTATCACGCTCATTTCCTAGTGTAATATGTTTCAAGTATTACAAAACAATGCAATATATAAACACATATCAATAGTAAGTGTATTGTGCAAACAAACACTACTAATATTATGATACAATATTTGACTTCAATAGTGTATACACATTACCTTGATGCTTGGGTGATTGATACATAATAAAATATCCCAAATTAATATGCATCAACAGTGTAAACGCCATCTTGTGGCACTTGACTGGTTGATGCAAAACGATTGACATTCTCATTATGTCAAAGTGCAGTATTGAAATGTTGATCATTAAAATAAATATAAATTTTTTTTAATTATGTTGTATGAATCAATATATACAATATTATCATATAAGTGATTATCAATCAGAGACAATTAAAAAGTTTAAAATGTAAAAAAAAAAACTTTAAAACATTTTTATCATAACTTACATAATGGCACATGGCCGATTGTTGCATAACGCCATCCATTTATGCTATGATGTAACATATTTGATAGGTATTATCATGTTATATTTTCAGGGGAACCAGATTGATGAAAATTTAGAGAAATTGGAAGAAAATCCAATAATAAATTTAACAAAATGTGGTGCAAATTTATTACATATAGATGAAGGCAAATGTAGTGAGAATATAAACACACTTGCTGGAATACACACCCTTAATCATTCTTCAGAAAAGTATGAAGATGTGACATTTAACATTTACGTTGATGATGATGTGAGTAAACATTTGAAAGTGTCTGTTAGTAATAACTTACATGCTGAAAATAATAATATTAATAATACCCATTTACGTTTGCGTATTAAAGAAAGAAAATTCAAATGTTCCATTTGTAATAAATTATTTACTCGGAAATATAATTTTACTAAACATTTACATAATCATAGCAATGTGCAATCGTTCAAATGTATTAATTGTAATATATCTTTTACTGACAAATGCAATGTTAGTAAGCATTTATGTATTCACTGCAAAGATACACAATTCAAATGTTCTGTTTGTAATAAGTCATTTGCTGATAAATACAATCTATTTAAACATATACCTATGCATAGTAATGAGAAACCATTCAAATGTTCTCTTTGTACTAAATCATTTGCTTATAAATACTATCTTACTAGACATTCATTTTCTCACACCAATGAAAAACCATTCAAATGTTCAATTTGTAAGAAATCATTTAGTAGGAAACCCTATTTTATTACACATTTACGTATTCATAGTAATGAAAAACCATTCAAATGTTCTATTTGTATGAAATCATTTATTTCGAAAAGCTCACTTAAACAACATTTAGTTATTCATAGTAATGAGAAACCATTCAAATGTAATTTTTGCATTAGATCATTTACTGCCAAAAGTCATCTTGCTCGACATTTACGTTTTCATAGTAATGCCGAACTATTGAAATGTTCCATTTGTGATAAATCGTTCATTCTGAAATATGATCTTAACAGTCATTTACTTACTCATAGTAATGAGAAACCATTCAAATGTTCTCATTGTAATAAGTCTTTTAAAGACAAACGCCATCTTGCAAGACATGTACATATTCATAGTAATTAGAAAACATTCATGTGATTTATTTATACTAAACCATTTACTGACAGACATAATTTTTGTAAGCATTAAAATAGTCATACAAATGAGCAAGGCCCAGATTATAACATGAAAAATATCTTATAGAATTGCTAAAGAATTAAATGAAAATGACTTTATTAAAATTACCTAACATTTATTAAACAGTCAAGTGTCTTTTTAAGTTCCAACAACTACCACTCTAAGTAATAAGTAATTGAAGGAATATTTCTCCTAAGTTCAACCCAAATTTTGTAACTTGTGGAGGTGTGGATTTGCATTATTTGTGTTCTGAACTGTTGTATGGTATTGTGAAACATCTTTCTTCAGTTTTCAATAGATTGCTCTTATGTGTTGTCAGAGTTAAGTTAGCTAAGTTTACTATTACATAGTGTTTGGAATTCATGATGTTAGATAAGAAAAAGCATGTTCTAAGGAAAGCTATCAATTTCAATTTAATTGAAAACATTAATGATTATGAAATTAGTGACAGCGATATTTTAGCGATATTTTAATGGGGGGATCCACTGATGACAAAAGTCGTAATATTTGTGAAGTTGAAAACACTGTAGAACTGGATGAGAAATCATTTGGGAAGTAAATAATGTGGGCAAAAATGGTTCAGGCACAAGTTCCAGTTGGGATGATTAGCGAAAATTTTATAACATTATAATACAATTTAGTTGGCAAAGACAATTGTAATACAAACAATTAAATATGTTGAACAATTTTAGAGAATAATACAATATAAAATTAAAATCTAGTCTAACAGTATGAAGGGAGACAAACAATGAGGAAATAATGCTATTATTGATGATGAAATATGTGTTACCAAAAAAGCTGTATAAATGGAAGCCTATTTTGGATCACCTCAATGAAAAATTGAGTATAGTATACATATTAGAAATTTATGTTTCATTGATAAAAACTTTTGAAGTGGAAAGAAATATTAGGCCATAACGTTTTCATACTATCAAAAAGGAGTAGGTTTGAAAAAATATTTGACAGAACACTCAGGCAATCCATATGGGAGAAAAGTAGTCCTATAACTTGTGGATCCATTGTTGGACAAAGGTTATTGCATAACATTGAATAATTGGTTCTCTAGTCCTGAGTTGTATGACAAACTTTATCAATGAAAAACTGATGTTTTGAGAAACTTTGTGGCAAAATAGAAAGGGTGTGCCTATGAAATAAAGAACTTGAGACTGAGGAAAGGTCAGACCATCATAACCTATAAAGGCAAACTCCATCATCAAATGAAAGGATAAGGACGTTCATGGGATGAGCATAACACATGATGGAGCAATGAGGAATATACAAGTCAGGCTACAAACAACAAAAAAAGCCTAAAATCATTGAGTATAACGGCAATATGGGGGAGGGATCCATCTATGTGATGCATGCTTGGAATCATATACGAATGCTAGAAAGATAGTAAAGAAATACTACCAGAATAATTTTAGGAATTGGATATTACTTGTCTCAATGCATTTATTGTATACTCAACTCTTAGGGGTAAAGTTAAATTAGAATTTCAAATTATGTCAATAGTAAACTTGTAAATGAAGTACAAGAAACATGACAGTAAACCAGCTGAAAGACCACCAAATATCCCTGTCCCTACTAGGATAAATACACCTCGTTACTCATCATACATAAGGGCTATGCCCAGTAAAGAGAAACCAACTAGAAAGTGTGTATATAGTATGCTAGAAAATTGACCAGTTAAGGGAGAGTAGGTATGAATGTGAGCATTGTCAAAGTGATGCTATGTGCAGTGCCATGTTTTGAAAAATATTGCATCCTTATTGTTTATTGAAAACTTAATTCGTTTTTTTGTAAATAGTGTAAATGGTGACATAAAATCTCTATTTTTGTAAATTGTATACCTTGTTTGTAAAACTGTAAGTATAGCATATAATACAGTTTTTATTATTGATTTCGTACATCTCAATGATGGATAAATCATATTTGAAGAGAAAAATTATACGCTCAGACTGGGACTTGAACCCGGGACCCTTGGGTTCTCTAGACCACGAAATCAATAATAAAAACATGGAAAAAGCCGTACTGGCTGTAATGTATAATTCCCAAATATGTCTTCTTAATAAAGGAGCCGCCATTTGCAAGATAGAAGCATGGCTTCATAGCATTTGGTGGACGGGAATTACAATGTATATAGAGAAAGATTTGCGTTTAGATCGGTACTTGCTCAGGTAGCTCAGTTGGTAGAGCACTTGGTCTAGAGAACCAAGGGTCCCGGGTTCAAGTCCCGGTCTGAGCGTATAATTTTTCTCTTCAAATATCATATAATACAGTGTTCTTTTTTTTAAATTATTTCTTTTAGCCTATATTAATTTTAAACTTTGTATTTAGTGCATGTTTTTGAGTCGGGGGTACTCTATATATATATATATATATAATACTATAATATGATTGTAGTAAGAATAATACTTTGTCCAATATTAGAATTGCTATAATACTAAGTGCTTTCTTAGTCACTTTAAACTTGTAAAAATTGCTTAGAATAGTTCTTTGTTTACACACACTATAGCTAAACAGAACCATCACATATATTTTACTCACCCCCTAAAAAAAGTACCCTTGTAGAAAAATCTGATAAAATACCTGACTGCTTCAAAAGAAGATTGAAAGATACTGCATGGTCAACATTGATTTACGATTCTTGCTGTAGTCTCTAGTAACTGAAGATTGTCTGGAAGAGTGCAATATAGCACAAAACATTGCTTATGAATTAATTAAATAAAAATAAAACATAGTTTTATTTGATTTTCATATTTATTATACAATTCAGTGCCAGCTGTTTCGGTACACTGTACCTTCTTCAGATATATTAACAAATTATGAATTGTGTTCCAACTGATCTAAGCAACAATACAACAATATTTATTTAAATTTTTAAATTTAAGAAAGGTTTTCATTCAAATCAAGTTGAGAATTTAACAGTTTGTTACTACTTTTAAATTTATTAATTTCTACTTCTTATCCTTATCACAAACATGTAAAATTTCAAAATTAGGATCGAAACAATGATTAAATTGGAATAGGTCGTTAGCATATTTTGAATATTCTAAATTCCTGTTATATGCTGTCATGTGTTCCTTTATCCGAGAGATAAAAGGTCTACCAGTTTGTCCTATATAGACATTGTCACATGTGCCACACTTCAATTTATATACACCTGATAATTTTTCTTTTTTTATTTTGGCTCTTATTGTTTTTTATTATATTTTGTAAAGTTTTATTAGTTTAAAATGCCACATTAATGTTCAACTTTTTAAAGTGTTTAGTATATTTATTTGAAAGTGGGCCTATGTATGACATTACGACATATTGCTTTATGTTTCTCTTTGGGTAAAGGAAAAAACTTTGTTAATTGCTTTTTTGTAATGAACTTTCTTAATTAAATATTCTATATATTTAGGGTTCGTAGTTATTATTAATAGCTAATTGTTTAATAATATTCAATTCATTATTATATTCCAATGGTGAAAGAGGGATATTTAAAAGTCTATGAATGTAACTATTAAAGGTTGCCATCTTTATGAGTATACGGGTGAAGAGAAGAACTATGGATAGTGGTATCAGTACGAGATGATTTGTGAAAGATACCAAACTCAAACTTATTATCAATGTGTTTTATTGATAAATCCAAGAAATTTATACTATTATTTGTTTCTAATTCCATTGTGAAATTAATACTTCTGTGAATGTTATTAATAAAATTTAAAAAAGGGAATTCAATTGTCTTTTAGGCCGGGTATTCAGAGAACCATCCTAGCCTTATCATCCCCCCCCCTTACCACATACTCCCCTCTCCACTTCCTTAAGTTGAGTCTGAGCATATGAGTCGGAGACCGTATGCATGCCAAACCATCTCGTCTCTACCGTAGGCGAGATGGAAAAATGCGTATGTTGGCAATGATTTTAAAAACAGGCCAGTGAATCATTTTAGGGAGATTTGGACGCAACATTTTTTATTTTTTTGTCCATGTAGTACTCGGGTCATGTTAAGACTGCGCCACCGTCGCTATTTTATCGATTGTAGACGTATGACGTACAAACAAATCGAAATGTAAAATTGAATATCGAACTAAATTTAAAAAATGAACGGTAGAATTATTATGTACTGTTCGAAGAGAAATTTGAGGTTCAATATAATATAATATAATGTTAATGCATCGAAGTTAATTATTAAATTGATTAATTTTCTACAATCTGAAGGAGAAAGTGAAGCTGGAAAATACAGCTAATGGAAGGTAAGAGAATGATTACATTTTTTTCCCTAAAAAATTTGGTTCGCTTTTCAAAATCGTGTTTTCAAATAATACTGTGAATTATGTAAATTGGCATGCCGTATATTTTGTTTGCATCGTGACATTATAATGTTTGTATTTGAATTGTAATATCCCTTTAAAAAAAGCTTGTTTATATTTCATATTATTTTTTATATCTTGGTCTGTAATGTGTGTACTTATTCATCAATATTTCTTTCACAGAATAAATGAGGCTGTCAAGATCAAATCGTATGGGCGTATTTCCTTATAACAGTGATTGGGAAGTCTACATACGTATAAAATTTTAGGTAAGTGGATCTAATGCTTCTACCTTCATTTTACTAACTCGGGTGTTTAACCTTAAATTGATTTAACCTGATAAAAGTTAGCTAAACTAAATTACCCTAACATATTTTTATAGATTAAATTTCTTGTGTAGGTTAAGTTATGAGTGAGGTAGCATTATCTAGAACACCTGTAAGTCTAAAAATAAAATCTTAAAAGATAACCGAAATTTAGGGATAAAGTTTCCATTATGTGACAAAAAAATGAAAAACTTCAGTTTACCTTTCCTAATAATTTTTCTAAGTCCTGCAGAATAGTGAACATGTGCAAAAATTTATAAAAAGTTTATAGAGTTGAATTGCTAGATGAAACCACGTAGATGTGAAATCGATATGACCAACCTTTGCAATAAATTCCCAACATTTATTAGATATGGATGTATACCAATTTACCCTTGCCTAACCTAACTAAATAATTTACATGCATATTATTTAATGAAGTATTCACCAACTATTCCCATCAGAACCTAACAAAATGAATTTAGTGAACATCCATTTTTTTAAAACATATTTTTGAATGTTGGTTATTCCAATTTCACAGATATCTCCACCGTTTAGTGGATGTTCATTTAAGCATTCGTGTGTATGCACAACAAATATACATACCTTCGAAGAAATCATTGCATACATAGATAAATATTTAATATTTTATTGCAAAAAAATGTTATAAGTATTGTTGCAAATGTTAAAAATATTATGAAATGTTAGTAAGGGCAGAAGAAGTAGGGTAGAGCAACAGCATTACAAGAATATACTATGGAAAATGAATGGTAAGATAATCTAAAGTTGGGCCAAAAAAGTTCCAAGTCTATGTAGACCCATACACATGTGCCAAGAGATAAAAATGGATATAATTTAGAATCATCCGATGCTGCCACCATACACAACATAATAAAATGAACATCCCAATATTGAAGTCTTAAACTTAAAAAAGGAAAGTTAAACACAGAATGGTGATAATAAAGACATAGTGTAATCATTATTATTAGTTTATTTATGGTATTAGTATTCCATTCTTTTAAGTCAAGTATTTTCAAGAATTGTCATTTCAATTTTCAATGTAATTTTTGATTGTTTGTGAAATATTACAAAGAAACTTCAAAAAATGTATGTGTGTACATGTTCATAATACATATACAATGGTTTAGGATCGCACTGTTTGAAGTCCATTTTTTTACAGTTCTTGTTATGAGGTTAAGTGAATGTTCCATTTTCATAGCTATTTGATAATAAATCAGAAATTCAATATTTTTTGATTAGTAACACCTTTAGAAAATTGGAATATATAATTCTTGTTTTATTCATCGGATGTCCATAGATATGGGACAATAATTTTATTTACTTAAGAGTTGGAGATACCTTCATTGTGAAGGACACTGACAAATACATTGACTTTCACTTGACTTGCGGCCCACTAGCGAAGACACTATGTGGGTAGCGTGAGTTGATGACTCAATGCTTGCAGTCATTTTTCCCGCTATCGGCCGCAGGTCAAGTGAAACCACTGTATCTGTACATATATATATATATATATATTTAATTTTTTTTTTCAGACTCTACAGTAGATGTAATGAAGTTGTGCTTCAAGAATATCTGCAACTGTTTTGCAAGAACATACCAGTACATTATAGACTATACAGAAAAGTGTTTTTGTTTTTTATTAAAAACAAATTTTTAATTGAACTATTATAGCAAATATTTTAAATTACTGAAGTTGCGCTTCAAGAATATCTACAAGTGTATTGCAAGAACATACCAGTACATTATAGACTATACAGAAAAGTGTTTGTGTGTTTGTGTTTTTTATTAAAAACAAGTTTTGAAAAACTGCACTTAAACTAGCGTGAAATATTTTCTAAGTCCTATAGAACAACAGTGCACATGCGCCAGAGTTTATAGAGCCAGTGATAATCCACAATCGAACCACATATTGATTATCATCCTCGATTACGATCCGTCGCTACAAAATTTAAATGACCAATATTTGCAATTAATCCCCAAATCTATGTTAAAAAAATATATTAATAATATTAAAATTACCAAACGTTTATTAAAAATGGGTGTACACTTACTTATGACTCCCTAATGCTGATCCAACCAGCGATAACCCAAAACTGCGATAGAAAAATCATAGACTAAGTAATATACTCTGTGGAGAAAATAGCAGTTAGCATCACCATATCGTCTAACAGTGTCATAATATTGTGATTTGCATATTTAAATAAATACTTGAAAATTGTCTAATAATGTTATAAAAATTGTTTGAAGAAGTTTAAAATATTAAATAATGTTAGTAAATACAGAAGAAGAGCTATAGTTTACAACAATATAACTGAAAAATCAAGCGCTAGTAGAAATGCAGTTGAGCCCAAATTTTTAATTGAACTATTACAGCAAATATTTTAAATTACAAATTTTAAAATTAAGTTAACATTGTTTTATGTAAACTTCAATTCATCCGTACTTCTACCTCATTAAGAACTTTCTATGTCTTTTATAACATTTATTTAACATGTGCAAAAAATATCTTATTATGAAGTGTTGGTAATTACTTAGAGAACAAAACTGATAAGTCTTTTAACAAAAATAATTAGTCCTAACCTTCAACTATTCAGTGATTTCCTGGTAATAATCAAGGTAGGCATTTCTGTTAGGCTTAAATAAATGTTTAAGCCTAAAAGTCAATTTGGATTTTTCTCGCAGGTGAATGTTGAGCCAGCAGCTAGCTGGTAGGCCAAGGGCATTCTCAGTGTGTTGCTCCTTGGAGAATATACATAATATGGTTTCTTTTCTAATGAACTATCAGATTTTCTAATCAAAATGTAAAGGTAGTTGTTCTCATTATAGGGCTTGGAAGACCCTTGGGGTAATAGGAAGCTAGTAAATAAATGTTCAAATAGTCTTCTTATAAAATTACATATAAAATAATTATGTTTATTGAATCTTTAACTATGTATGTGAATTAAGTTTCATTGAGAAAATTCTGTTCGTCTTGAATAATGTACATCCTGCAGTAACTATAAAATGTATATATTTTTTGAAATTATTAATTTTAATACAAGGCAATAAATGAATCATGTTATTTCATTTTTAAAAGCAAACAAACTAATCAAGACAAGTCTGGTTACTAAACAGAGTTGATGTGCACGCATTCACATGTGAGTAGTTCAGAATAGTGAAACAATGCATAGGTTTTAGTTTGAATTTATTTTTGCTACATTCTTATCAAATTAAGGTATTTATAAATTTTCATTTTAAGAATATTTAAAAACTTGAACTTAAATTACTTTATGGTTTCGGTTCTTAAAACTCCTAAAAACAAATAGCATATCATTACTCATTAGACCAGGCTCGTCAAATGGTGCTGCCATAGCATATCATTATCCAGATCCTTTTTGATATTTCTTAATGGAAATAACACAAGAAATGTTACTTTGTAAACAATTTTGCATTTTTTATTTTTACTTCAGAAAATTATTACAAAAATTTTGCCAATATTTTTGTTGTATATGTCTAACATTTTCAATTACTTTGTAATAAATAGTGATTTTCCATATTCACTGTGTTCATCTAAGAGTGAAATTGTTTTTTAATAAACACTTGGGAAATTGTGTAAATTATTTTAGTCAACTTACTAATTGATGAATTTTGAAATAAAGAAAAATGAAAATAATATAGTTAAAGACATCTGAAAAGTTGGCAAAGTTCTTGTAATTTTCTACTGAAGAGAGTAAGAATAAAACATGCGAAAGTTGTTCACAAAGTAGCATTACTTGTGTTGAGCTTTCAATTTTATTTTTAAATGAATGGAAAGGGTAGGGTACTTTTCTTGCGATTGAGCCACCGACACCCCAATTGATCCACCGTGATCGGCTGAAGCAGTACCATGTAGTACCCAGGTCATCTTAAGACGGCGCAGCGGTAGCAAATTGCTTCCAAAATTTAACACAGAGAGGCCACTCTATTCATTCTCTATGTTTAAAAATGCATAATCCATATGATATTGTGAAATATGGCGACATTTTTAAAAATCGTCTGCAGTTTTATAGGTTATGGGAATGTGATTGTTTGGCTAAAATAAATTAAAGTTATTACAAAAATGAGGAAATAGAATCTGATTGAGGTTAAACATAAAATATATGTCTGTAACCAAAACGTATTCATGGCAAAATTAGGAATTCCTACATATAGAAATGTCGGCTGTACTTTCCTTTAGGACCGGAAATTTTTCCAATTTTATATCTTATTCCACTGATGCACTAAACACTCTTAAACACTTTCAAAACATTTTGCAACACTTTTTAACACATTTTAAACATATTCCAATGTTCCAACGAGTTTTTTTCCATATTTATATATTTGCGTAAAACATGGTCGTGCTACATTTCTTACTTCCTGCTCTTTGTCTTTTTCCCTCCACTTCCTATGTTGTTCCAGCGTTGCCACCATCAACCACCCAAACTTGCTTAACGGTCTTAAAGGAAAGTATATCCGAAATGTCCAGCAATGAAAGTAAAAACTATACAATTGCCCAGTTATCCCTTATAAAATTAGTTATCTGAATAGGCTTATATTATTGATAAATATAGTAAGAAAAGTATAAAAGGTCAAATTGTAACATTCCACAGCTTTTATATTTTAAACATGTGTATTGTGATGGAGAAAAGCGTACGTTATGGGATATCAACAAACCAAATATATGTGATCTATTTTATATCAAATTAAAAACAGTATTAGTAATCAATTTGAGATGGTGTATTTTATTTTATTATGTTATCTTTATTGATAATAGGTATACCTTTATGCATAACAGGTAATACTATAGGTCCTAATAATTGTAGGCCTAACCTTAAAAGTCGAGATTGTAGCAAAACAATAATTTATTATTATGGTTTATAAAATCATTGATAGGTAACTATGTATTAATTTATTGTTGTAATTGTTAACAGAAAACCATTATCAAAATTACACTATGAAGATAATATTTTAAGAACATGGTGAGAAATTTCCATCACCACGTTATGTAAATACTTAAAATAAATACAAAGTTATTAATCCATTTTTGATGGTGCATTTTATTTTCCTTCTTTGATAATAGATACACCTATATGCAGAACACGTACTACTATAGGTCTTAACAATAGTATGCCTAACCTAAAAGTTGAGATTATGGTAAAAAATATACATATTATGGTTTATAGGGCTCAACAGCACTTCTACTAGCGCTTGATTTTTCATTTATATTGTTGTAAACTATAGCTCTTCTTCTGTATTAACCAACATTATTTAATGCTTTAAACTTTTTCAAACAATTTTTATAACGTTATTAGACAATTTTGAAGTATTTATTTAAATATGCAAATCACAATATTATGACACTGTTAGACAATATTATGATGCTATTTTCTCTTAATATTGCAAATATTAGTAATTTAAATTTCATAGCGACGGATAGTAATCGAAGATGGTAATTGATATGTGATTAGATTGTGGGTTATCGCTGGCTCTATAAAACCTGATGCATGCGCACTGTTGTTCTATTGGACTTTGAAAATATTTCACGCTAGTTTAAGTGCAATTTTTCTATTTATAGAAACACCATTAAGTAACTATGTAAATTATTAGTATCGTCTCTCCTTCTTATGGTCATTAATGCTTCTCCTGATAAAAGACTATTGTCATAATTTAGAATAATTATAAACTTTGATACTCTATCAGTGTTATTCTAAAATTTATATCAAAACCAAAAAATGGGACATTATATGTATTATATATATGCCCACTTACTTTGCCCTACAGTCCTATAAGGGCATTTATATTAACAACCATCTTTAAAATATGTGGTCATTGCATGAAACTTCATTTCAGTTTACTGTTTTAACTCATCCTCTCGTCAACATGATTTTTTTCAAATTGTCCCCTTGAATAGCTGATTGGTTTTACTACTTATATTGCAAGCTCTAGGGCTTTATGAAATACACAAGATAAATGGCACATTCACTAAAGCCCTCCACTGAACCTTTTCCTCAACGAACTTAATCCAGTAAACATTTCTTCTACTGTCTATTCAATCTACATGATCAACCCATAACAAACTTATAAAACTTATAGCAACAAATGTATTTATTTTTGAGAAATAACCATTAGGAAGGTTTAGATGGGAGGATATTTGGATGAATCTTAGGGAACTGCATATTGGAAATAAGCATCTGTTTTTGGTGGACATGACTTTTGTATGTCATGATAAAAGAAACAGAAGTGAATTCTAGTACTTGGACAATACAGGAAAATGAAATTAAAGAATAGTCCATACTTATATTTTATTGTGGAATTAATTTGTATGACACCTGAAATAAATACAAAATGTGTTTCATTTGAAAACATTGCTTTTTATTATTATCAGCATTCATAAATTACTCATAACAATTATATACAAGAATCAGTATGGATTTACATGCATGAATATTACACAGCTATCAATGTACATAAACACACAAATTTGTAACACTAATACCTCATATATTATTGTGAAACATTACTATTTACACGTTTTTTAGAATATAATACCTCATCATGTCCACTACTGTGGTCTCGAGGTAGCGTGCTGCCTGTCATGCAGCGGGTCCAATTCCTGGTCGGGACAAGCTCCTGGGAGAGGTTTTTTTGGGATTTTCCTCACCTGTAAGACAAATGTCAGGAAGCTTAGGGACCAACGGTCCCCAAATATCATCCGGTCATCATCATCATCCTTCACCGATGTGGAAAGCAACGGGAAGCTGCCACACCTATAATTACCTAGCAAAGCATAGCATGAAAATGCTATGATTGCAGTGAAATACCTACCCTTGGCCAGAATTACTATGGATGGATGGATGGATCATAAGGCTTTTAAGTTTCCATACCCAACTTACGGAAAACAAGATAACAAAACAATAAAGCTTGCCAAGGATCTACCTACTTAATCAAATCTAAATTACATTAATGACATTTTATGATGGGAATTTACATTGTCAGGCAAATAAATTAAGTAAGTCAAATTATTACATCTCACCTCCGGGTGATTCTCACAGGACCGGTTTCTGAAGTTATTTCCTCTATTGTCAACCAGAACTCAGACTATAGAGTTAATGGAGTCTTGGCTGACGATACAAGCAATAGCTTCAGAAACCAGTCCTGTGAATATAACGGAGTTTTATGAGGTAACATGTAATAACTTATTTGACTCACTTAATGGAATATAAAATAATAAAAAAAACCATGGCTTGAAAAGCCTAGAAGGCTCTTGGCCTACTAGCTGGCTGTTGGACTCACTTCCACATGAGTTGATCACAGAGATAGAAGATCATTCACCCAGTGTAGGATTGATATGTGGTCAGCATGTCAGGTCCCCCAGTCATTATAGCTGATTTTCTGAACTTGGAGCCGTTACTTATTGTAGCTACCCAAATGCCTCATGATGCTGAGTGAGCAATGGCCCAATACTGGCCAAAATCACAAGAAAAAATGTTTTCCCCCATGGAGACCCGAACCAGCGCAAGTCCGGTAACTCTCTGACAAGGCATCTTGCCTTAACCATTCAGCTATGGTGCAGGACATAAAACAAACAAACTGAATTTAAATAAACATGTTCACAATTGCTATACCAGAAATGTGAATAAATGTGCACGCATTTTAACTTACCTTATCCAATAAATGATAGTGTTAGTGATTAAAGGACAATTACAAAGTTCATAGCTGATATGTCACATAGAATAGGGCCCTATTTAAATCACATATTAGAACAAATAAAATTTAAGATTAGACAAAATGATATAGTGTTACAGATGCACCAACAATTTAGACGAGGAAATCTGCATTTTTAACACATAATGGTCTATAAATACAACAAAATATGTTCACAGCCTTACAGCAGAGGAGTTATAGAAGACAAAAAAAAATGCACTGTACATGATAGTGTAGTCAAAGAAAGTGTTCATATAATTTTGTCCAATCACAATCCTAAAATTACAAGTAAAAATACAATGGGAAGTAACAATATTAGGTACTTCTTAATAACAAATAAGGTAAATCTGGAATTATTCTACCTCATAACTTGTTGTGTTCTATTTGAACTAGTTTCTGTATATAAAGTATACCATCGTCAGCTTTTCCAGAATGTTGAAATTAACATTGTCGTTCCCTCGATGTCCAGAGCTGACAACTTAAATTTCAACAGTCTGGAAAAGCTGACGATGGTATACGTGAAATATCGAAACTACTTCAAATAGAACACCAGTTATGAGGAAGGATGACTCGGTATTCACCTTACTTATTATTAAATGTGGGCATCTATTAGAGCACTTCTGGTTGTCAATCCATTTGGCAAATCATAAACATCATTCACAACTGGAATAGCATTGTTGGTGGCAGATCCTCTATTTCAGCATCGTTTGCCCCCCTCGCTATATTGTGTAACACAGTTGTTGCAACTATAACAGTCGTTTCAAGTTTGAGGGAAAGACCTTTCCTTAAGCACTGAAATTTCCCTTTCCATATCCCGAAAGATCTTTCCACCAAACTTCTAGTAACTTTATGTGATCTATTATAATTGAAATCAGCTCGTGTTTGTGGGTTGAGGAGAGGTGTCATTAAAAATGATGGTACGCATACCCACTGTCTCCCAGGAGAATGCTAGACACTTCTCCTTCTTCAAATTGGCCACAGATCATGCTACTTTTGAACATACGACTGTCGTGTGCAGATCCAGGCCAGTCTGTAACGATGTTTATGAATTCCATAGTGAAATTCACAATGGCCTGAAAATTTATAAAAAAATCCAAGATATAAAAAGCTACTCTCAATTCAATAAATAAATAAATAAATAAATAAATATAAATATTAATTAAATAAAAGTAAAACTTAGTTTTATTCGATTTTCATATTTATTAAGATATTCAGTGACAGCTGTTTCGGTACACTGTACCATCTTCAGACATGTACCGAAACAGCTGTCACTGAATTATACCTTAATAAATATGAAAATCGAATAAAACAAAGTTTTATTTTTATTCAATTAATTAATATAGATTTTCATCAAGTAAACACCAACTCAATTGATTACATATATATCACTGCTCCTAAAGTAAAAATGTTCTCTTTAATTTGCTTACTTGTTATAGTCAGCTATTAGATGGCAGTGAAGACCGAGTTCTCGCGACATCTAGTAATAATGGAGAATATAATACATATATAAGAAAAATAAATGTTTGAATTGGATTCGCCTGGTTGGTGTAATGGATATCACACTGAGGTACAGACTCAGAGATCCGGGTTCGAATCCCGTCCGGGCATTTATTTTTCTTATCATACCATATATATATATATATATATATATATATATATATTCAATTTTTCATATTCAAAATTCTTACTATAAACTATGCCGTTCCTGACGAAAAACTATTCATTTTTTATTCATAGCCATTACAAGCACTTCAGTTTTGTCATTGCATTAAAACTTTGATGGTTTCGTCAATTGTTTTATTGGAAGTAAATTTGGCTCAACTGCACTTTTACTAGCGCATGATTTTTCAGTTATATTATTGTAAACTATAGAACTTATTTTGTATTTACTAACGTTATTTAATATTTTAAACTTTTTCAATCAATTTTTATAACATTATTAGACAGTTTTGAAGTAAGAATTAATTTAATCGTTATTATATAGAAGTATGATGTAAGAAATAATCACGATTAATTTAATTCTTATGAATTGAACCTCATAATGTTAAAAATTCCCAAATTTAATATATAAAAGTTTTGAAGTATTTATTTAAATATGCAAATGACAATATTATGACACTGTTAGAAATATTGTGATGCTAACTGCTATTTTCTCCACATAGTATATTACTTAGTCTATGATTTTTCTATCGCTGTTTTGGGTTATCGCTGGTTGGATCAGCGTTAGGGAGCGATAAGTAAGTGTACACCCATTTTTAATAAATGTTTGGTAATTTTAATATTACTAATATATCTTTTTAACATAGATTTGGGGATTTATTGCAAATATTGGTCATTTAAATTTCATAGCGACGGATAGTAATCGAGGATGATACTCAATATGGTTCGATTGTGGGTTATTGTTGGCTCTACATATTCTGGCGCATGCGCACTGTTATTCTATAGGACTTTGAAAATATTTCATGCTAGTTTAAGTGCAGTTTTTCCGTAAATTTGAAAATATTTCATGCTAGTTTAAGTTCAGTTTTTCCGTAAATTTACTTGTACCTAATAAAGAAAAAATAAAATAATGCTTGAATTGTGAATTGAACCCTGGATCTCTGATTCTGTACATCAGTACAATACCAATTATCCTATCTGAGCACCGATAAGAATGTCGACATTTCTTTCTACTTATACAATTCTCGTTCGTCCGAAGACTATCAATACCAACACGCCAATTGGAATCTTTCATTCGGAAGTACTTTTATTGAGAATTTATACATTACTTGTGAACGGTAAAGCTTCATACTTTGAAGTTTTTATTAAATTAACACTTTCCAACCTAGATTAATTAAGGAAGAACAATTAATATTTGGAAAGTGTAAATTTAATAAAAACATGAAAAAAATTAAAATATGGTTATATTTTATTTGTTATTTATGCAAAAATCTATGTTATGTTATGGGATAAATGGTATGAGGTAGTAAAAGCTTGTAATCTGGAACAATATTTACACAATACATTTTCAAAATGTTTCTCACTGATATTGGTCTACAAAGTCTCCAACTTGGCACAAATTATTCAGGTAAAAGGCATCACAAATCAAGTATTCACCTAAAATGGTTCACAGATGCTGCTTGGAGATCTGCTTTTATGTGCTATATATTTAAGACAGTGCACTAATGGCTTTACTTCAATTTTGTTACAACACTGACCAAGGCAACTTAAGCCATGGATCACATGTCGTAGATTTACAACACGTAGAAGAACCTGAATTCTAAAAATAAAGCTTCTAAAAAAATTGTATCAGTTTTGAATTACAACTCTAATGATCTCAATTAAGGAGCGTAACGGCCTTCTAGGCCTGTCGCGCTTGGAGAGAGGGAGTGAAATAAAATAATAGCACACACAAAATACTTTGCTTAACTAGTTAGTACATACCTGACAGTTGAAGGAGAATACGCCCAAGCTATTTCTGAAGATTTCAGGATATTCTCCTCCAGGATTCCTTATTTTTATATGCGTGCCATCGATTAATCCAACTACACCACGGAAACAAGCAATTCTATGAAATTCATAATGGAGAAGACGAACCTCATCTCAATTAAGAAATGTTATAAATTGTAGTTTCAATTCTGCAATAGAGGTGGATACTTTTCTGATGACAGGTGACACAGTACTTTGGCTGATGCCAGGGAGGTCTGCCACTACAAGCTGCATACTTCCTGTGAATATAATTAATAAACAAATTGAATAAATTCACAATTGGTATGACACAGTATTTATGCCATAATAAATTAAATATTTGTCTGGCCACACCTTGATTAAGTATTTGTTCCTGAATCGAGGAGTTTAGCATAAAATTAAATGAAGCATTATCAGATAATCTTTCATGTGCATATAATTTAAATCATCTGAGAAGAATGGCAAGAAATAGACTTCCAAAATTGGCATTCCAATATACCCCAACTGGACATAGGGACCAAGGAAGACCAAAACATCGGTGGAAAGATCAAGACCATCTTCGCTAGGTTTACCGTTGGAGCGGTATTTTTGGAGTGTTTGTTAGATATCACTAGGGTTTCACTTTAATTTTATTGTGAATTTACTTGCCCTTCCTCGGTAGCTAGTCGGTTCCTGTTTCAGGGTGAGCGCTGAGACTCCTATCTATATAGGGTTCGGAAGGAGAATTGCGTGGGAACAGACAATCACTAATTATTTGAATTATTTTATTTAATTAATCTCTGCCAATTTAACTGCACATTACACAGTGAAAATAAAACTTTTCTGTCCCTGGCCTTCGATATTTCGCTAATGAGGACTAGCAAATGACTAATGAGTTCGGGAGATTTTCCCTATGTCCATAATCGTTGTTACAAGATATTTTTTTACTATACAATCAAGATCTTCTTCCTTCTAAGTGTCGAGTATAAGTGTCAGTGTCTTAAATTTTGTCCTCATGAGTTCCGTATCGAAGTCAGGACCAATTATTCCCATATATGGTCTATACCCTAACTCTCATTTTGATTGGTTAGAATATTTAATCACATGTCATCCAAGGGCGTAACTATTTTATTTAAACCACCACCTACCTTTTGATTTTATTCTCACGGCTAGGGACCGTGTTTGCCAGTTTGGGCTTTTCGCGATTGTAAATTTGGAGTTTGACATTTCTCCCAAACGTGAGTTTTGAAGCTAGACCCAGCTTAAACATTTCAGGTCTAATTTGAGGAGTTACATGTTTATGACCTCTTTTACTTAGGGTTTTCAACCGCTTCTTGTGAGAACTATTTACCAACATGAAACTTAATTTATTTTTAACTATATTCTATTCCTTCATTATTTATTCATTTCTTATATTCATTAATCACTATTAGGGCCGTATCATATTCGTCTCACAATGCCTATTGTTAAAAAAAAAAAAAACTAACGTAAAGTTAAAAATATTTTTTTTTAACACAGCTCCCCTTAGAAGAGAAGTAATTAAATATGCTAATTACATCAAACCAAAATGTATTAAACTATTACTTTTCCTACAAGTACCATATATGGAAATGTTTTTACAAACACAAAATAGATTATATTATTGAACATATATCACCCTGGTTTACTTACAGTTTTCTGCATATTACCACTAGAACAACAACAACAAAAAAACATGTACATTTAAACTCAATTTGCGATCGGTGGTTCACCTTACTTTTTTTTATAATCAACAAATGTTTTTCTTATTTTAACCCTATGGCTACTTTATCATATCCCATACATCTTCTCGTTTTTTCACTTTATTATACGTTTGTTTCTGTTTTAATTACGTCACTTTTTTTTCTCACACGCTGGGTAATTTCGCATAATACGTTTTCCATATATCACTCAGTTTATTATTGCAATGTCATGCACATTTTTATTATTATTATTATTTTTTATATCATCCCTTTATATCGTTCGCACTTTCCATGGTTCACACTTTACATATGCACTGGAACTCATTTATTATAAACTAACACTTTTTTTTTCCAATTACCTACTAATTTATTCTATTTGGGTCATTTATTTCTTTAATGAGACATAGATCTTAATGTTGCCGTAAACATATTTGCCCTCTTTTAATCAAATGGTAAATTTACTAATTAGTTTCCTATGTAATTTTCGATGATTATCCTTTATAAATAAGTATATCGGTACTTAATAATAATCCTATATGTTTATAACCGCGATCTCAGTTTTCAGAACATTTCACGATTCATCATAATAATTCATTTGTAAATCTATCTCTTTTTTTTTATTTTATTTTTATTTTTTAAATAGGCGCTCCCTTTAGCTGTGGTCATTGAAAATTTATTCTCAGTATGTTCACTGACTGATCTTCACAATACCTTGATAATCTATTTATTCTTTATAGAACTCCTTTATTCATCATTCGCATATTATTTTTATTCAATCGATTAAGGTGGAAATTATCCTTATTTATTTACTTGTCGGTAACATAATATCACATTTCATACGCGCAGAACCGCCGTTGTATACAGAATTTTATATCATCGTAGCTCATATTCGTCAATTTCGTTTTTTGACGACAATTTATATTTCATTAGTAAAACAACTCGACAACACCGGTCGAATCAAACTCATGTCGCTCTATCTACCCATAATAATTCTCGCTACCATATGAGCGAACGTTTATCGTTTAAAAGGACATAATATAAACGCCTCCTTCGGGCTTTGATCCTGTATTAATTAATTCTTTCACTTTGTCTACGCGATATTTTTATCTGTCACCAATCAATAAACTGTTAAAAAGGACGATGCCTTAACCTCTTTCTTAAATTTTTCGTATGCTTATAACGCTTCCATTTTATTCCTTAAGAATAATATTAGGTTTTTAAGAACATTAACTATGAAGTTATAATAGTACATGTTTAATTTGTTATTTATATATTTTTTTTAATGATATTTAAAAGTTGGATTTAAACATTTATTTCCTTCGTTTCACATCGTATTTGGGTAAGTAACTTGTTTTTCGACAAATGAATTTTGTACCTGTGAAGGGTGTGGCTTATTTCCGTCTCACTCGCACTCTTTCATCTTTTACAAACATTTTAAGTTTAGTGAACTGATTTTTATCTCTATTCTAGACTGGGTTCAACATTTTCTTAAATATTCCCACTACGATCAGCTGTTCATTTCTTTGTAATTTTCACAATTAATTTATTATTATCATCGTCTCTGTTCTTGTTCCCGCTTTAGATTAAGGCAAATATACATGCTATTATTTTTTTATTCTTTTTTTTCTTATAAAGCGGGGTGGTGCCTATTTCCGTCTCACTCGCACTCTTTCATCTTTTACAAACATTTTAAGTTTAGTGAACTGATTTTTATCTCTACTAGACTGGGATCAACGTTTTCTTAAATATTCCCACTACGATCAGCTGTTCATTTCTTTGTAATTTTCACAATTTACTTATTATTATCATCGTCTCTGTTATTGTTCACGCTTTAGATTAAGACAAATATACATGCTAATTATTTTTATTATTTTTTTTATATAAAGCGAGGTGGTGCCTCTCGCTCCCTCTGTAAATTTAAATTTTCTTCCCCTGTTTTCGTCGACATTTATCTAGTCTCATTATTTTTTCTAGCAAGTACAAATATAAGACCCTTTTTAAACTATTTCTCATTAAATTTTCCTAATACTAATCTGACATATGCATGACCAACACCTCTTGCATTATCCTACTAATATATTCTTACTTTTTTAATTACGCATTTATTTAATGTGTTGTGCATACAATGCAGATGCATGTTTAATGTCTAACTGATATTACATCCATTCTAACAGGATAGTATGAATTTTGCATTCTACCATTTTGCGATACTTTCGCGCCCGGATCAAATATTTCAGCACGATATTTTTCTAGATAACATTTTCTCTCATCATGCACTAATTTAGTACAGTACTTCATTATGTTACCTTTGAATCTAACTATTGACTGTTTTTCGACCATTTTTCTCCTATTTATTTGGCGCCCTTCTTTATTACTCGGTATGACCTTAAGCATATTTTCTATACGTCCTACCTTTTTCTTGTTTTTCTTTCCATATTTTGTTCGTATCTTTCCCATGCATCTACTTTGCATATCCAAATTTTCAAATTGGAACACTGAGCGGATGTTTGGCTGTACCGAAATCATCAGGTCAGTTGTTCCATTTTGATTTAATTTAACATCATTAATAACATGAATTTCATTATTGCATTTAAATATATTTCATGTAATTCATCATCATTGGTTGAGGTATTTTGTTTACATCTATAATAGTTGGCTCGCATTTTTTTCCCTCATTCTGAAGTGTCATTTCCCTATCTGAGTCCCTTTGAGTTTGATCTACAGTACTTTCGTCTGTTGGATTAACTACCATATAAATCTCATTGTTAATTTTACATTTATTTTCTTGGGGATTTTCATAACCTATCTCTCTTCCATTATACTTATTTATCCTTATCTGACTCTTTTCTGCTACTTTCGTGGTCAATTTTTCTCCTGTCCCCTGAATTTCTGATTTTAAAGAATCTCGAGTTTGTTTTATTGCTAATCTCCAATTGCTCATGTCTTCCCTCATTTCTTTATGACATTGTTTCATTTTTTCTCCCAATGAATCTAGCATATTCTTAATATCATGCAAAAACATCAAGGAATCTTCATGGTTAATTTGGGTCATATTTATTTTATTTGATTCTTTGTTTTGACCCTCTAACAAACTTCCTCCACCATTTAAATTTATATTTATTTCCCTCCATATTTATTTAATTCTACAATTTATTAATATTAATATTTATTTTCTATTCACAAAAAATATTTTTGTGTGATTCAGCACTCTAACACTTTCGTTTAATTCGTTGATTTTCCACATTGTTATTTATCCTCTTTTGACAACTTTCATGTTCTATTATTTTTTTAAACAAATCTGTCACTTTACCTTGGTATATCTTCTTTGTTTGTCTTACGTCAGGTTTGTAGAGATCCGCCATCGGTTATCTAGGTTGATCTGCTCCTGGATTGTTGTCCACTCCTAGCTGCACCTTCCATCTCGTGGTTTGAATGTAGTCTTCCACACTGTTGCTGGATCATGATATTCGGTCCATACTTTCGTGAGTCACTCTTATTTTGAATGCACTCACGTTGAAAACACTTTGTCACAGTAAAAAGACCCTTTCGTTGGGCACGTGGGGCGGTATTTTTGGAGTGTTTGTTAGATATCACTAGGGTTTCACTTTAATTTTATTGTGAATTTACTTGCCCTTCCTCGGTAGCTAGTCGGTTCCTGTTTCAGGGTGAGCGCTGAGACTCCTATCTATATAGGGTTCGGAAGGAGAATTGGCGTGGGAACAGACAATCACTAATTATTTGAATTATTTTATTTAATTAATCTCTGCCAATTTAACTGCACATTACACAGTGAAAATAAAACTTTTCTGTCCCTGGCCTTCGATATTTCGCTAATGAGGACTAGCAAATGACTAATGAGTTCGGGAGATTTTCCCTATGTCCATAATCGTTGTTACAAGATATTTTTTTACTATACAATCAAGATCTTCTTCCTTCTAAGTGTCGAGTATAAGTGTCAGTGTCTTAAATTTTGTCCTCATGAGTTCCGTATCGAAGTCAGGACAAATTATTCCCATATATGGTCTATACCCTAACTCTCATTTTGATTGGTTAGAATATTTAATCACATGTCATCCAAGGGCGTAACTATTTTATTTAAACCACCACCTACCTTTGATTTTATTCTCACGGCTAGGGACCGTGTTTGCCAGCTTGGGCTTTTCGCGATTGTAAATTTGGAGTTTGACATTTCTCCCAAACGTGAGTTTTGAAGCTAGACCCAGCTTAAACATTTCAGGTCTAATTTGAGGAGTTACATGTTTATGACCTCTTTTACTTAGGGTTTCAACCGCTTCTTGTGAGAACTATTTACCAACATGAAACTTAATTTATTTTTAACTATATTCTATTCCTTCATTATTTATTCATTTCTTATATTCATTAATCACTATTAGGGCCGTATCATATTCGTCTCACCGTACAGGCCACATGGCCTAAAACGAATTTGTTCATGATGATGATGATGAATTTAAAGAGTGAAGCAAATTACAGGTAAACTTTAGTATTTGACTCTCATCTATTCAATGAATAAGTTCTACAGAATCGCACTACACATGCCCGAATGTTTAATGTAACCTTCACCAGGTGGCAGGATATAAATGTGAAATCGAAATAACCAACCTTCTTAATAAATTCCCAAACAGTTTATGAGAAACTGACATACAACCAATTTCACTCTTCCTAACCTAACAAAATAAATTGCATGCATATTATTCAATAAACTAATCATACGTATACTAACTTGTCCCAACAAAAACACACGAAGTTAATTTCTTGAAATTAAATAATAAGTTAAATATATAAAAAATCATAAAAATGTTGTTTTATTAATTTCTACTACAGTACTTTAACAGATGTTCATGTATTTTCAATTATTTTTTATATTACTTATATAATATATATATATATATATATATATATATTGTACTATTTAATTACTAATTATTATCCAATTTTGTTCGTTATGTGACCGGAGTAATAAAAATTTCACTTTTTTACGTGTAATATACAAAAAAAAAAAAACCGATCATGTTAATGATTATCACGAGAGTGATATTTATATTTCTCTACATGAATTATTTGTAATCGGTTTATATAGTATTTCAATACACGTTTGTAATAAACAACACTAGATTTTAAGAAAATTCTCACAATGCATATTGAAGAAGAATATAATGAATCATACAGCATATATTACATGACTTACCTGTATATCGGGGAATATCCTGAAAGTACAGGCCGCGACGGCGATTCGCTTGATCCCATAGATTTTGTTCAATTTCCACATCTTCTATTAATTTCTGTGCCTCCAAACCCAAAAGATTATTCACTTTTGGAATTCTGCCATTTTTACTGAGGTGGAGAACAAAGGGAAAGACGGGAGTACTGCCGACTTACGTTCTGACAGATAAAAGTGAGTAATACATTAAAATACCAAATCAAGACTTGAGATTTGAGACGAGAGTTGGTTTCATGCATACTCTCTACGACACAGAGAGGGGGAGAGATTCATGAGGAGAGTTGGTTTCAAGAATTCGGCCCTTAGTTCCTGTGAATCCTGCTATGACATCATCTACGTAACGATATCAAAATAGAACATTTCTAGCCAATACATTCTTATGTATGGCTTGTTCTAAGTCATCCATAAAAATATCTGCCAAAAGAGGGCTCAAAGGATCACCCATAATCAAACCATCTTTAGCTATGTACAATTTATTATTAAATTCAAAATAATTTTGATGTAAGCATGTGTGTAATATTTCTTCAACTACAAAACCATTCACTTTATTAGTTAGTAACATTCTATTAATAATCTCTATTACATCAATAATAGGTATACTGGGAAACAGATTCTTTACATCAAAAGAAACTAAAATTAAGTTATTAGGCAAATCAATGTTCTTTATATTGTCAATTAATTCAATAGAGTTTTTTATACTGTAAATTGTATTGAACTTAGTATTACATGAAATTATATTTATTAGCTTTTTAGACATTTTGTATGATGGAGAACTTATGGTCTAATAGGATAATTTTCTTTATGTAATTTAACTAGGGAGTACAGTTTGGGTGGTTGGGGATTCATTTGTATTATAGAGTATTCAAAAAAGTTATTAAAAGTTATACTATTTTTATAAATATTTATAATTTCTTTTTGATATTTCTCTGTTGGGTCTTTATCAATAATTTGAAAATTATCTGAATTTAGAAAATCTACAGTTTTAGAGATATAATCATCCTTATTTAAAGCTATTAAAGTTTGTCCTTTATCTGCTCGTGTAATAACAATATCATAATTTAAAGTTTTCTTTTTTATATCTTTAGCAATCCGATTATAGAATGTATGCCTTGGTATTGTTTGCTGATCATCCTTGATCATTTTTGCAAGAGCATATTTTTCTGACTCAACATTAACTGGTTCTGATAATGTATTATTATCCTTTAAAATCAATTCACATTCCACACCTAAATTTTGTAGTAAAATATTACTATTGTCAACATTAAAATTAAATTTAAAACACTTATTTAACAAGTCAATTTTATTTTTAGTAAAATTAGTGTCAGAAACATTAACAAACCGATAAAAAAAATTGTGTTTGGATAAACTAGTAACTTCACTGGATTTCTTAATTCCAAGTGATTTTGAGAGTTTCTTTTTTTGAATTAAGTATTTCTTATGAATCAACGCACTTACTTTTTGTCTTGGTATAAAATCAATAATGCTATATTCAATTCTATTTAATCTAAACGTTAGTTCTGAATGTATGTACATCAAATATACACTTAAAACATCTCTTCTACTATACTGCAAATTTCTATCTTCTCGGAACCAAGTTCTCACTGCTGCAGCAGAAGCTTTCCTTGAGGCTGAGTTGTTAAAATTAGTCTTGATATTAATATATTTTGGTTTAAGATCATGTTTGATGCAACTGTTGTAAAACCAAATGTCCTGTGTGCACTTTTTAATCCGGAGTAATAATTTAAAATACTAAATCACCAAGAAGCTTGTCTCAGCTTGTATTAAATAATCAATTGAGTTGGTGTTTACTTGATGAAAATCCATATTTATTAATTAAATAAAAATAAAACGTAGTTTTATTTGATTTTGATATTTATTATATAATTCAGTGACAGCTGTTTCGGTACACTGTACCTTCTTCAGACATGTTAACAAATTATGAATTGTGTTTCAACTAATCTAAGCAACAATACAACAATATTTATTCAAATTTTTAAATTTAACAAAGGGGATTCATTCAAATCACGTTGAGAATTTAACAGTTTGTTACTACTTTAAATTTATTTATTTCTACAGCCTCCAAAGATCTAACTTCTTACCGTTATCACAAACATGTAAAATTTCAAAATTAGGATCGAAACAATGATTAAATTGGAATAGGTCGTTAGCATATTTTGAATATTCTAAATTTCTGTTATATGCTCTCATGTGTTCCTTTATCCGAGAGATTTATATACACCTGATAATTTTTATTTTTTTATTTTGGTTTTATTGTTTTTTATTATATTTTGTAAAGGATTATTAGTTTTAAACACCACATAATGTTCAACTTTTTAAAGTGTTTAGATATATTATTTGAAAATGGGCCTATGTATGGACATTACAACATATTTCTTTATGTTTTCTTTGGGTAAAGGAAAAACTTTGTTAATTCCTTTTTTGTAATGAACTTTCTTAATTAAATATTCCATAATTTTAGGGTCATAGTTATTATTAATAGCTAATTGTTTAATAATATTCAATTCATTATTATATTCCAAGGGTGAAAGAGGGATATTTAAAAGTCTATGAATGTAACTATTAAAGGCTGCCATCTTATGAGTATATGGGTGAAGAGAACAACTATGGTTAGTGGTATCAGTATGAGATGGTTTGTGAAAGATACCAAACTCAAACTTATTATCAATGTGTTTTATTGATAAATGCAAGAAATGTATACTATTATTTGTTTCTAATTCCATTGTGAAATTAATACTTCTGTGAATGTTATTAATAAAATTTAAAAAGGAATTCAATTGTCTTTTAGTTCCTTTTAATCCTGCAATGACATAATCTACATAACAATACCAAAATAGAACATTTCTAGCTAATACATTCTTATGTATGGCTTGTTCTAAGTCATCCATAAAAATCTCTGCCAAAAGAGGGCTCAATGGATCACCCATAATCAAACCATCTTTAGCCATGTACAATTTATTATTAAATTCAAACTGTAGTCCCTAGTTAAATTACATAAGGAAAATTATCCTATTAGGCCATAAGTTCTCCATCATACAAAATGTCTAAAAAGCTAATAAATATAATTTCATGTAATACTAAGTTCAATCCAATTTACAGTATAAAAAACTCTATTGAATTAATTGACAATATAAAGAATGCCTAATAACTTAATTTTAGTTTCATTTGATGTAAAGAATCTGTTTCCCAGTATACCTACTATTGATGTAATAGAGATTATTAATAGAATGTTACTAACTAATAAAGTGAATGGTTTTGTAGTTGGAGAAATATTACACACTCTTAAAACATGCTTACATCAAAATTATTTTGAATTTAATAATAAATTGTACATAGCTAAAGACGGTTTGATTATGGGTGATCCATTGAGCCCTCTTTTGGCAGATATTTTTATAGATGACTTAGAAAAAGCCATACATAAGAATGTATTAGCTAGAAATGTTCTATTTTGGTATCGTTATGTAGATTATGTCATAGCAGGATTCAAAGGAACTAAAATACAATTGAATTCCTTTTTAAAATTTTATTAATAACATTCACAGAAGTATTAATTTCACAATGGAATTAGAAACAAATAATAGATACATTTCTTGGATTTATCAGTAAAACACATTGATATTAATTTTGAGATTGGTATCTTTCATAAACCATCTCATACTTATACCACTATCCATAGTTCTTCTCTTCATCCATATACTCATAAGATGGCAGCCTTAAATAGTTGCATTCATAGACTTTTAAATATCTCTCTTTCACCTTTGAATATAATAATGAATTGAATATTATTAAACAATTAGCTATTAATAATAACTATGACCCTAAAATTATAGATATTTAATTAAGAAAGTCCATTACAAAAAAGCAATTAACAAAGTTTTTCCTTTACCCAAAGAAAACATAAAGAAATATGTCGTAATGTAATACATAGGCCCACTTTCAAATAAAATATCTAAACACTTTAAAAAGTTGAACATTAATGTGGCATTTAAAACTAATAAAACTTTACAAAATATAATAAAAAAACAATAAAAACATTAATGTGGCATTTAAAACTAATAAAACTTTACAAAATATAATAAAAAACAATAAAACCAAAATAAAAAAATAAAAATTATCAGGTGTATATAAATTGAAGTGTGGCACATGTGACAATGTCTATATAGGTCAAACTGGTAGACCTTTTATCTCTTGCGTAAAGGAACACATGAGAGCATATAACAGAAATTTAGAATGTTCAAAATATGCTAACCACCTATTCCAATTTAATCATTGTTTCGATCCAAATTTTTAAATTTTACATGTTTGTGATAAGGGTAAGAAGTTAGATCTTTTGGAGGCTGTAGAAATAAATAAATTTAAAAGTAGTAACGAACTGTTAAATTCTCATGATGTTTTTATTATTAATTTAACATTTCTCAATGAAAGATAAAGTATATTTGAAGAGAAAAATTTTTCGCCTAGACCGAGACTCGAACCCGGGACCTTTGGCTTGCCGGGCCAAATGCTCTACCAACTGAGCTACCGAGGCGAGTTACGATTTAGACGCAAATTTTTCTCTTATATACGTTGTAATTCCCTATCACCAAATGCTTTTGAAACCATTGTTTCTATCTTTGCAAATGGCGGCTTCTTTGTTAAGAAGACATTTATTGGGAATTTAACATTACTTAATAAAGCTAGTAAGGCTTCTAATGATGTTTTTATTATTAATTTAACATTTCTCAATGAAAGATAAATTATATTTGAAGAGAAAATTTTTTCGCCTAGACCGAGACACGAACCCGGGACCTTTGGCTTGCCGGGCCAAATGCTCTACCAGCTGAGCTACCGAGGCGAGTTACGATTTAGACGCAAATTTTTCTCTTATATACGTTGTAATTCCCTATCACCAAATGCTTTTGAAACCATTGTTTCTATCTTTGCAAATGGCTCAGTTGGTAGAGCATTTGGCCCGGCAAGCCAAAGGTCCCGGGTTCGAGTCTCGGTCTAGGCGAAAAATTTTTCTCTTCAAATATAATTTATGTTAAATTCTCAAATTGATTTGAATGAATCCCCTTTGTTAAATTTAAAAATTTGAATAAATATTGTTGTATTGTTGCTTAGATCAGTTGGAACACAATTCATAATTTGTTAACATGTCTGAAGAAGGTACAGTGTACCGAAACAGCTGTCACTGAATTATATAATAAATATGAAAATCAAATAAAACTACGTTTTATTTTTATATAATTAATAAATATGGATTTTCATCAAGTAATAAACACAAACTCAATTGATTATTACTTATGAAGTCTATACAAAGCATATAAAGGGATATAAAATGGAGATTTTGTAGAAGGAATGGATACCACTTCATTACATTATTGCTGACTAAAATAATTATCCATTAGACACTAAAATTTGGTATAATATTCTTACTCTGTTGAAGTATTGTAATTCAAAGAGAGTGAAGTTGCACCGCAATCCTTCCTTTGTATAACATTGAGTTTGAAAGTTTTGAGTGAATCTCAACAATCCTTTGCCCGGGCCCATAGAAGGCAAAGATTAATCTACCTTTCCTTTGTAAATTCCTTAACATATAGTATTGAATGCTAAACAGTATTATAACCATGGAAGCTAGAAGGAAAACAAGGGGATTAACCTGGCTTGAGAAAGCTTTAGAATATATATCATGATTAGCTACACAATTAGTAAACATACGTTAACTAAAAATAACTTTTAATGAGAATTCTAAGTCAGATAATTGAAATACAAATAATTTAACAATAATTTATCTTCTTGACCATTATATAACTTGAAAGAAAAGATATGAATGAAATAATATAAATTAACAAACTCGGTCATCAATAATTAAAAAAAACAATAGTTCTAATGATATTCAAGCATACATACACTCACTCTCCAGTCCAGCCGAGGGCTAGGGTCCACAGCCTGGTTGCCCTACTCTGGCTTGAGGGACTGATGAAACAAAACAGCTCACTCGAGCTACAGTCGATACCCCAGATGATGATGACCCTGATACTAGCTTGCACAGCTTATTTGGGGCTTTCGATAACGAGGGGAAGTTGCGCAGTCACAAGCAGCGCAGAAGGAAAGGAGGGGGAGGTACGTAGGAGAGAGGACAACGAAGACAGGAATTTGGCAATGTTCTATAACATCACTGTAGAGGGAAGACATGATGACGTAGTTGTTAAATACCGAAAAAGTGATTTCGGTACAAAGTAATAGCTGACCCGGGGAGATTAAATGTCTGGACCTTAACATTTAAATCGGCACTAGACTGACAGTGTAGGTGAAGAACACTGCAATGAGATATTTCATCATTGCCACTTAACTGGTTTAATTTAACTACTATACAAAAGTAATAAATTAAAGATTATCAAATTAATACTCATATATACTTAGTTTATAACACAGAAAAATTCAAAAGAAGAGCAAAAATAAGGAATTAATTAGTAATTTGAGCAAATAATTTAAAATATACAATCTATATCTATGTCCACCACTGTAGTCTCAAGGTAGCATGCTGCCTTGACATGCAGCGGGCCTGGTCGGGGACAGGCTCCTGGTGAGGTTTTTTTTTGGAGTTTTTCCTACCTATAAGACACATGCCAGGAAGCTTAGGGCCCAACGGTCCTCAAAAAGCATTCAACCATCATTATCATCCTTATTATTATCATCGGCATCCTTCGCCGGTGTGGACAGCAATGGGAAGCAACCACACCTATAATTCCGTAGTAAAGCTGCAAAGCATGGTATGAAAATGCTATGATTGCAGTGAAAGACCTGCCCTTGGGCAGAACACTATGGAATGGAATCTTTCTCTGTCAAAAAAGAAAAAAATTACTTTTAAGACTTGAAATGTAGAGTTGTAGTGGCTGAGTTATTTTATTTAAATGTTTTATAAAACAAACATATGAACTGAATCTTATTCAGATTTGTAACTGCCAGAATACGTTTATAAATAGAGGAGAGCCCTACCCAAATTCACAGTAGCAGTGAGTGTATTTGAAATATGCTAGGTCACTGGGGGTGAGTTCTTGTTTGATATCTGATATGTCAAACAAATTTTTCGATAACACTTTTATAATTTATAGAAAGATTTGTTTTTCTCAAGGACACTTCAGTTTACATGCCATCATTTTTCTGACTTCATCTAATTTCTAGTTTAATTTTCTTTACAAGTGCCATTGAATCCACTAGATCCATCCCTTTTTCCAAAGTTGCGTTGTAGCTGGCAACCCAAAATGTGACTTGTTTAGTAATAGAGTTAGATTTAACACCTTACTTCATAATAATTGTAGATTTCTTGAATACTAGTTTTGATACTTCTGTGTACCATCTTCAGCTTAATTTATCTGTTGAATTGGTGGTTGTTGTATTTTGTTTCCTGATCCCTCTGTTGGCTGACTGTTGAATTAAATCTTTTTCCCTGGGAAATTCAAAATTCATGATTTTCCTTTTATTTTTCTGGATGTGAATTTTCACCCAAACTGTGAGTTCCTTAGATTTATCTCTTTCAATAATTTGGCCTTTGCTTTGATCTGTGTTTTTCTGACCATGCATGTGCATCTACTGCAGATTTATCCATTTTTAACATTTTTAAGGTGTTATTTCCATCCTGTATTCATGTTCCTTTTTGTTTTTCCTATGTGTATTTTTTCACAATCTTTGCAATCAATTTGATAAATCCCTGATTTGTTGCCATCATTAATCTTTTCATTTTAGTTGGTTTTAATTATCTATTCAAGCTATGACTATTTTCTTATGCTAATTTAATATTAAATTTGTTGAACTTTTTTAAAACTTATTATATGCCAAAGGATGATATATACATTTTCTGAAGTTTTTACTGATTCGTTTATCAGTATGAAGAGTACTTTCATTTATAATTTTTTGTTTTTTATCTATTTTCTTACGAATCATCTCTTCTTCAAAACAATTCTCTTTTGCTATCTTTAGTATGTGTTTTTTTTCTATCTATTACAATATTCTCTGCTCATGGAGATGTTTACAAGTCTACGTGTTAAACTGTAAGACTGCCTGTTTATGTGCGATGTGGTTGAAACATATTGCATTAATATAATTATCGGTATGTGTGTTTTTTTACTGTAAATTCCAAATTCTATTTGTTTTCTTTTTCTTCCGTTTTGGTCAATTTAGGTCCAAAAATGGTATTTGCTATTTATTTTAGACTTCTATAGTTTCCATGTACAATGTGGTGGCTGAGTTTCTATTTTTTCCCCCACAATTGAAGAAATATTGTCAGATAGACTGTTTAAATTGTATTCCACTTGTGAAAATTATTTATTTAAAATTAAGAGATGAAAAAAAATATTGTTTTACACATAAATCTAATATAATGTAAAATATGGCCGTCCTATGAAACGCTGGAGGGAAAATTTTCTATAGGATTGTAACAGGCCTTGGCCTAATACTTGGAAGGAAGGAAGAAGAAGATGTATTTGTGATCAAATATATAATAAGTTAGTTTCTAATTTGTGTACATTTATCTAGTTTTAACTATATGTAAGCAAAGGGAAAGAATATATAATTTCATTGACGATTTTATTATTGATTTAACACTTCTCACTAAAGGATAAATTATATTTGAAGAGAAAAAAGCCAAGGGTCCCGGGTTCGAGTCTCGGTCTAGGCGAACATTTTTCTCTTCAAATATGATATAATTTCATACTAATCCTAGCCTTAGCAATAAGTAATTTTCTTTGAAAAAAATACAATCTTAGAGAAATATGATTAAATAAAAACATTTCAAGTGTTCTGTTGTAATAAGTAATTTGGTGAGTAGGCCAAAGTTAGTAGACATTAACCATTCTAATATTCATTTAGTCTGAAATAGGACCTTAGTAAATATAACATATGATTGCATAATAATGAGAAATCTTTTAAATGTTCTGTTTGATAAGTCATAGTGTGTATTCATAGTGCTGAGTAACAATTAAAAGTGTTTTATTTCTAAAAAAAAATCATTTACTCTGACATATTATATTATATTATACTCTGACATTGTTATGCCAACACTAGGGCCTAACTGCCATAATAAGAAAAAACTATAAAAAGCCGATAAAGGATAGACACATATACATGTGTATTATATCAGGAAATAAGGAATAATGATCCACACTGAATAAACATATTAGTTCATACGCATATAATATAAAAAACGCTAGTAAAAAGGCATATCTCTATATCCTGGATCAAAACCATGTCAAAAGATTCCAGAATTATTTGGTCAAGAAAGATGACCACATTAGATAAGTATTAAATGAGTACAGAAGTGAAAGTAGAACAAAGCTTTCCATTTTGACATAGATGAAGGTTTCGAACTAGATCATAAACTTCCCACCCAAATTTCCCCGATTAGAAACTTAAAATTTATTATATAAATATTCGCGATTTTTTTAACGAAGGCAGAACAGCGGCGGGACCGAATGGGGTCCCCCAGCAGGGGAGGCAGCTACATTGGTAATATGAATCTTTTTTATCCTTCTTAATGGTCATTTTCAGACATAGAATTAAATCATCATCATAGTACATTCACGAATTTAGGCCTTTTGTTGACCTGTTTCGGCCTCAAGAGAAACACCATCCAGAAGTCTTTTGAGTGGACGTCCTGGTCTTCTTCTTCCTGTAGGTTGATATCTTAACATTAGTTTGGGTATTCTGTGATCTTCCATTCGATGAACATGTTGTATCCATCTTGACTTATAATCAGAAATTTTGTTTTCTAAAGATTCCATGTGTAATTCTTCTAAGATGTCTTCATTTTTTTTGTGATCTAGTAGTGTGTATCCTGCAGTCCTCCGAAGATATCTCATTTCAGCAGATCTAAGTCTCTGTATATCCTTCTGTTTCAACGTCCATACTTCGCTACCATACAAAAGAGTTGGAAGAGCCAGTGTTTTATACACTTTCAGTCTTGAATGCTTTTGGACTAACTGTGGCTTGAAGATAGAATTTATTAACCCTAAAATTCTTAAAAATTTAGATATTTTTGCATTTACATCCTTTTCTTCTTCATATGAGATATTGCATCCTAGATATGTAAAATTATTCACCTGCTCCAAAATTTTATTGTCCAGTACAATTTTACTTCTGACAGGATCTACACCTTGAAATGCCATAATTTTTGTTTTTTCTGTAGATATCTTTAATCCATATTCTTCTGTAATTTTGTTAAGTTCATACAGACCTTTCTGTAGATTATCTTCGGAATTTGCTATTATTATTTGGTCATCTGCAAACAATAGGGTGTTTAATTTTCTATTTTCTGATATTCTTATTCCAAATTTATATGTTTTGTTCCAGCAACATATTACTTCATTGATATAAATTGCAAAGAGTGTTGGGGATAGGGGGCAGCCTTGTCTCACACCACGATTTATAATTCCTTCTTCAGAAAATCTGTTATTTAATTTAATCTTAATGGTGTTGTCTTTGTAAATATTTTGTATGTTCTGCCGAAGTAAATTTGGTATATTTCTGTCTTCCAATATATTTAAGAGTTTTGATCTCTTGACTGTGTCGATGCTTTTTCAAAATCTATGAAAGCAAAATGTGTTTCTAAGTTGAATTCTCTTCTTTTTTCAAGCAATAGTTTAACAGAAAATGCTGAATCAATACAAGATCGTCCTTTCCTAAATCCATTTTGACATTCCATAAGGAATTTTTCACTGAAACTTTTCAATTTTCCATTTAAAATGTCTGCATAAATTTTGTAGCATGTGTTTAAAACAAACTGATTCCCCTATAGTTGTCCATTTTTCTCTTGTCTCCTTTCTTGAACAGGGGTATAACAATGCTTGTCTTCCATTCCTGTGGTTTATATCTGCATTTTTGAATACATTATTAAAGAAGGACAACAGTCTTTCATGGAACTGTTTGCCTGCATATTTGTACAATTCAGAATTCAAGCCATCTGTGCCAGTTGCCTTCCCATTTTTTAATTTCTTTAAACTATTGTTCAATTCTTCCAATGATATTATGGAATCTGTCTCATTATTATTTCGGAAAATTGTATCTTCATAGCTATTGTCAGTCCAAAGACTTTTATAATAATTGAAAAAATCTTCTTTTGTTACTCCGCAATTAATTTTGGTAGATTCTTTAATATCTTTATTCAAATGTTTTAATATTTTGAAGGCATTAGGTTGGAGCTTATGCAAATCTGATTCTAAATGTGTAACAAAATTTAACCATGTTTTCCTATGTCTCTTTCTTATTTCCCTCTTAACAATAGCTCTACAGCGTTTGAATTCTATTTCATTTTCTACTTTCTTTGTGTTCAAATATTTTTTATAAGCTGCATTTTTTTTCTTCAATCAATTGTTTTATTTGATCATCCCAGATTTTTAGAGTTCTATTTCTTCTTTGTTGTATATTTACTTTTCCTAAAGTTTCATTAGCTGCATTTTGAATTATCGTTTTAATGTTTTTCCATTCTTCTTCGACATCATTACTTTTCTGGAGTTGTAGCCATATATTGCTGAATTCTTCTCGAATGTAACCATTTAATGCTGTCATCATAAAATAATTTTACCTTGTACTTTTGTTCTATGCTCTGTTTGTTGTTTCTTCTTTTTTAACCATCTTGGTGGAAATCTTATTCTTGCTTCTACTAGGTAGTGATCTGAACCAATATCATATCCTCTGTAGGCTCTGACATCGAGAAGCAATTTAAAAATCTTATTATTTGCAATGAAATAATCAATGATTGATTTTGAGTCCTGACGATGCCAGGTATATTTATGTATGTTTCTATGATTGTAAAAGGTATTCGTTATTTTCAGTTCATTGTAGATAGCAAAATCTGTTAATCTTGTCCCATTCCTATTGCTGGTTGGTTCGCCAAATGTTCCAATATTATTGTTGACTTGAGCATTGCCCACTCTGGCATTTAAATCTCCTATTATGAGAATGTAATCATTTCTATTAATTTTGCTATAAATTTCTTGTAATATTTTATAAAATTCTTCATTGTCTTCTTCACGGCCTTCCTCTGGTGCATATACACCAAGAACTGTCAAATTACCTCTATTTATTTTCAGTCGAAGCTCTAATATTCTTTCATTCCAGTAAGTGTAGTGTTGAATTTTATTTCTTATGGTTTTATTAATCCAAATCATTACTCCAGCTTGTCCATGGGTTTTCCCTGTCGACAACCGCTATATATTGTTACATAATTTTGTGTTTCTTTCGTTCCTTTAAGTTTCTCTTAGTCTCTGTAGTTACTGCAATATCAATGTTTCTATTTTTAAATATACTGTCTAGTTCCTCTTCTTTTTCATGGATGCTTCGGACATTCCAGGTTGCATATCTTACAATATCATTGTGCCGTTTTCTTTTAACCATATTTCTTTGCTGTGGGTCGTCATATTTCAATTCCTTCTGGCTTTTTTCGTGTTGAGACTTGAAAGTAGTTTTGAAGTTCCTTAGGACAGGTTACTGGCCCGACGCTAAGTAGTCCAGTGGTAGGGCTGCTACCTTTTAGAATTAAATAAGGGACCAAATGGTCCAAGGAACTTAGAATAACGAACAAAGTTGAATATTTTAAATGTTTGTTTTTTCTCTCTCTGAATTTTAAACACTTTAGCATTTTGGACTGTTTAACAATGAGGCGATTTCAGCTGACTTTAATAAATTGTTTTATATGTTGTTGATCTGATATTTCTTTATGTTTGGATTTATTTTAATAAATAATGTTAATTTTTCGTTTACTGTGTTTTAACTTTTAACATGTTTAAATGTGGAATTCATCCTCCAAAACCAAGGCCAACCGCTTGGGCCAAAGACCGCCTTAAACACTATAGATCTTAACGCTATCCTTACGGCTGGGCTTAACTGACCCACCGCGTAATAACTGGTGAGCAGACGATGGGATATTCGTGAACAATTTATGTTTCTATTGTATTCATGCGGATCAAAGAAACGAACCTTAGACCACAAAATTAAAACCTCACTTGTTATACAGTTTAAAATCTATATGTTTTTTTTTTTTTCAATCATTCGGGAATACAAGAGTCACCTTGTAACTAATGAATAAACTATGTCTTTTAAAAACAGAGAGAAAACCGGAAAATTTTCAACTTTGGGACATTATTATTAACTGGCTTCAGTTTTATTTTAATTTTTTTTAGGATCTAATTTTTGGGTTTTTATGGACAATGGGTAAAAATTAGTATATATTCGCTGTTTTTAAGGTTATACTTTTGGTGTTGATGTTTTTTTTTTATACA
This sequence comes from Diploptera punctata, assembly GCA_030220185.1. Classification (NCBI taxonomy): domain Eukaryota; kingdom Metazoa; phylum Arthropoda; class Insecta; order Blattodea; family Blaberidae; genus Diploptera; species Diploptera punctata. The sequence goes on along the minus strand of JASPKZ010003180.1, from coordinate 70,715 downwards.
ATGTTTTATCTTTCTGGGCTTATTTTATATGTTTATGTTTCATTTCAGAACTTGCTTTTTTTGGATACCTATAAGCTTTATGAATATTTTTTGGTGTTGATGATCTTGACAACAGTTTTTTTCAGTCAGATGAATACTTGTTTTTTGTTTGTTTTGTTAACCTAGGGTATTATATATTTATATTATATATTTTTTTTTTTTCAGAAGAATTTGTAGAGTGTAGTAAATGAAATTGATTTAATATTTTTTTTGTGTTAATTAAGGCAATATCTCATCCATTTTTAATAATTGTTACGTTGATAATGACATATTTTAATTATTTCGTCTATCGGAAGGCGTGGCAGGATCAAATGATAGACATAAATCATTTCTGAAAGCATCACCACGAGAGATAAGGCCCAAGGGATCATAGGTTGCTTTTTAACATACACGCCACTCTAGATTGGAATTTTTTTTATCATAATTGAAACTTTTTTATATCATTAACGAAAAGGGTGAATAATTTGGGCAAACCAGATAGATGCTGCCCACATCTTATACTTACGCCACTAATGCACTAAATACTTTTTGGTACTATGTCACATTCATTTTTTTATTCACGTAAAACACGATCTTGGATAATCTTTACGAATCATGGATAGAGATATGATAATCGAAAATTTAATTTAGGGTTTATTAACTAGGTAATTTGTTTTTGTTAGGATAAAAAAAATGTGAGTGGCTGACGTCCTATTATTTTTTTTCCAAAAATGGCACGTTCACTTACAAGCCATCTAACGAGGCTATATTAACCATTACAGCACTCCGTATGAAAACTAACCTAAACATCTCAACCAATTAAAATTCTAATTATATTCGGGATAATAATCGAAACATTATTGCTCATAACAAATAAAAAGACAAGAAAATAAAATCGATTAATATTTAAAGTCCCCAATGTAAACAACTCGTTGCATCCACATTGGGACCTTTGCACTAATGCTAGTTAGGTAATTAATCTTGGCCATGCAAGGCTCAAGGAACCGCAATTAAATAAACTTGCAAAGAAATGAAGTGATTCATTATTGTGGAAATAAATAAGTTAAAAATTAATAATCTAATAATGAGGACTATGAATAATTTAATACAAAAAGATAACCGAAGGCTAGCAGGGAAAATAGTTAGAGGATTGGAATACATAAAAGGCAGAGGAATTGGGAAATAGAGTAAAACAGTGGTAAAATAAAGTGACATATGCCCCCTAACGGGAGGTCTGGAGGTCAATGGGACGTTAGGGCTCCCATATTTCTTAGACAATCAGTACTTAATGTCAAGCCGGGTTATCAGCCAGCGTGATGGCCGCCCTTTCCCCAAAAACAAGCGTCTGGTACTCATTTTTCAGTGAGAGGCTGATCGCCCCAGGGCCATAGTGGCCGCCAGAAGGTTTAGATCAGGTTAAAAATCCTAAACCACCGGAACTTGAACCCCCGACTTTTTCGGCTTGTAGCGCAGTGCTTTAACCATAATGCTAGTAGAAATAATATTCATACTAAATATATCAAAGAAATTTAAACCCTATTAGAGGTTAAACCGCCTACCGTGCGACATTAACAAGGCATAGGGGCATGAGGCGAAATAATACCGATTTCGTTATCCTAGGATATTTTAGGCAAAGGCGAGCACCTTATTATATGTAGGAACGTTTTCAGTTAAAAATCGAGAGGTAGACAAAAAACAGAGAGAACTAATAACTAGAGGGTTTAAAATTAATAATAATAAAAACACATTAAATAATAATCAACACACAACACGTTCGGTAACAAATCATACGTTTCGTAATAAAAGATAATGGAAGAGATTAGATGGCAAATAATAATAACATAACTATAATACTAATATTAGGGACCGTTTCAAGAATATAGAAGTTTTTCAGAATAAAAATGTGTGAACTCACCATCGTGAGGAATGGAAAAAAAAAACCGCCTCTTGAGAACTATTTTTTTTGACACGTCCTTCCTTTACAGGCACGAAGACGAGTGTCTATTAGGAGGTCACATAGCTGTACAATTTCAGCAAGGCTCTGGAATGTGTTTATTTTGGTGAAAGTTAGATTATCCCCACATAGATTAAGAACTCCAAACCGACTGCATTAGGAATATTTATACTATTTGCATTTACCGGGAAATAAATATTATCTTTTTTTCTTGACATCAGAGAGCGTACTTTAATAAAAGGAGTTAATAATCAATTAAAGACCATGACATTAACAGGAAATAAAGTGGCATGTATTAGAAATCAGAGGGATTCTAGATTTGAAAACCGCGAGAATGGAAAAAGGGCATGGAGACTTGGCACAATGGTAGATTTCAGTTTCGAAACCAAATGGTAAGGAAAAGGGGCATTGGAAATTTAGGATGAATTAGAGAGAAATCGATCAAGCGGGGAATGGAGATTTAGCGCAATAAAGCAAAGCAGGCACCACCACCACCTCCCTAAAAATGAATAACAGTAGACTCATGGTAAGGAGACGACCGAACTTCAGGGTAAATAAAGTTTAAAAATAATTTTTTTGATTAACCTCTCATGCGGTTTGAGAGATTTACAAAACAATGCCGGCGGGCGCATTCTGTGAAGGGCTCGACTACAGTGTGAGACGTTTCTAAATCATAAGACAAGTTAAAATTTGAGTAAAGTCTAGAGGCTAGCGCAATTAAGGAGGACTCGCTTGATTCCGTAATCAGATTAAGGTTTCGGAAACAGAAAGAATGGAAATTCTGTATAAATAAAGAAGAGAGCTGCGAACAGAAGAGGGAATGGGAGATTTGGAAAAATCGTAGAACTCCGCTAGTGAGACGTACGGGGTTGTGGAGGCAGAAACAAGATGCTTACAGAAGTGACAAAAACAAGGATAAGATTATTCACATAAATATTTTCTTTTTTTTGGCTTTATCATTATTTTTGGTGGAAATTAGGATACTTGACAACAGTGAGATGTTTTATCCGATCTAGTAAAAAGTGAAAGTTCAAATGGGAACCCAGGGGTTACACAAATACTATTACTGAGGTATGACCCAACAATATACATACAACTAACAGAAATGGTTTCCTGCCTGAGATGGACTGGCTTGGAAAAGTTTGGAGGGCCTAAAGGCGCCTAGACTCTCTTATACTGCAAGTCCTTGTCCCATGTCAGTTAGGAAGTGGACCAGTCGAGTAAGTAGTACACACACCACATATATGGGATATGACATATTACGATACTAGATGAAAACTAGATCGTTTAAGGGACTCTTCATATTTAGGACCTACGAGGGATAATAAGAGGATAGGCTACAACTTAGGTCAATCTAGGCTAGGTAACGTTAGAAATACACACAACAGAGAAGAAACATTTACATAATCGCACACAGGGATACAAGTGGGAAGGACTAAGGACCCTTTTGGAGAGGCTTTTGCCCTCGACAATTTGGCGAGTTGCCTGAACACTTCGCCAACAAGCTAGGCAGGTGAAAGTCGAAAGGGTGGGACCCCCCGTTATGACATGATCTAGAGACGGAGAACTCCAAAATGATCTTGGGGCCACTGGCCATAAAACCTTGCCGGCTTGGCACTGACGTTAGGGACCATATGGAACAGCATTGTTTATGGGAGAGATAGGCATCCGAGAAAACTAGAGACAAAACGAAAGTACAATTACAATTACGGGCAAAGAGACCCACGAGAAAACAGTAGTGATACCCGGGTTTAGGGAGCGATGAGAACAAACAGGGGAACCCCATCAAAGAGATTAGGATAAAATCCCACTTTTCCGATGAGGCGGCGGTCCATGAGTTTCAAGAAGGCTCTCCCTAAGATTAACGTCGAAATCGAGATTTCGGGAGGCAGTAGGATGGGGACAACTTGGGCCCCGAATGGCAGCGGGTGCCCTCCCTTGAGGCGATTTGCTCGAGTTTTCTTTTGCCCCGAAGGGAGTAAGGAACAACGCCACCTCCATTGAGGCGCTTTGCTCGACGAGTCCGCCAGAATACAAAACGGAAAAAGCGGGTATGCGGTAGGGACAACTTGGGCCCCGAATGGCAGGGCGTGTGCCCTCCCTTGAGGCGATTTGCTCGAGTTTTCTTGGGCCCCGAAGGGAGAGTAAGGAACAACACCACCTCCATTGAGGCGATTTGCTCGACGAGTCCGCCCGACTTGCCAAGGACTAAAAAGTCAGAAACGTTAGGGAATTCTGGAACGGACAGGAATTAGAGGGGTGTGTCAGGAAGAAACTCGTGCCACTGTCGATATGGATGGAACACCTCCGGAAGTGAGCCCCATTCCTTGTCTGCAAGGTCGCAGCGCGACGACTTCGCTGGCTCACCCGGCTTTATTTACAAGAAATCAGGAATACACGAAACACGAAAAGAGATAGCCAGGGGTCTATCCAGAGTCGAGAATGATGTCAGGAAAACCGCGAAGAAAAAGTCGTACGCACACATAGGATATGGTCATAACGAAGAGACAACGACTACTAGCCAGGGACATCGGAAACGTTGAGGCACTAAAGAAGAAGAATACTAAAGGAAAACACATAACAATACGATTGTGCGATCGACGAGTAGAGCAAGAGAGACAGATTGACCTAAGTAGGGATATTACATACAAAAAGAGGTTAACACATTAGGTAGGGAGATCTCAGAAAATTAGAGGTTAAACACATTAGGTAAGTACATTAAAATGAGAAATTAAACACATTAGGTAGTACATAAAATGAGAAATTAAAACACATAAGGTGGTACATAAAAGGGAGATCAAAGAGATTAGAGGATAAACTCATAAGGAGTACACGAAAATTAGAGGTTAAACACATAAGGATAGTACAAGAAATTAGAGGTTAAACACGTAAGGAAGTGCATGAAATTTAGAGGTTAACTCATAAGGAGTACACGCAATTAGAGGTTAAACACACTAAGGATAGTACAAGAAATTAGAGGTTAAACACTTAGGGAAGTGCATGAAATTAGAGGTTAAAACTCATAAGGAGTACACGAAATTAGAGGTTAGACACATAAGGTACTACAGAAAATTAGAGGTTAACACACATAGGATTGTACGTGAACCTAGAGGTTAAAACCCATAGGAAGATAGGTAAGATAGGGAATAAGTCTACACGTATGAAACCAGGAACTAACTCAAAAACGTATATGGAAATTAAGAGGAAAATTAAGGGAGGTAGAGATGACAAAAGGGAGAGGTTAAAAACCATAGGTAAGATGGGGACCCAAGACACGGAATAAAGTCCACGCATAATCAGTAGTAATGTAAAAAGTTAAATAAAGAAATTCTAGAGAACAGATGAGATATTGCCGAACGAATTAGGAAGGACTTAAGGAAACAACACCATTTAGATTTTTTTTATTAAGTTAACTCTGTAGGCTGTAGCACGGGAAATTTAAATAAAGAAATTCAAGAGAACAGATGAGATATTGCCGAACGAATTAGGAAGGACTTAAGGAAACAACACCATTTAGATTTTTTTATTAAGTTAACTCTGTAGGCTGTAGCACGGGAAATCGACAGATAGGTTAGAAACGAGAGAATTTAAGATGCAAAGACGCATTTTTATTAAGTTAACTCTGTAGGCTGTAGCACGGGAAATCGACAGATAGGTTAGAAACGAGAGAATTTAAGATGCAAAGACGCATCCCGGATATAAGAAAGGAAATGCTCTCACAATCAGGACCTCACGAGGGAATGATATACGGAATTCAGGTTACATAATCGTACTAAGTAGTATTTACATCTTAAAGCCCTAGCGATTTATGTGTAGGCGGAGCACACTCGATCGAACCCAGGACTCTAGAGAAGGAAAAGCAAAATTGAAATTTTAACCAAGCAATGGGAAGTTTTGAAAACAAGCGGTAAAAAACGTAGGTAAGATACTGAAAAAATTTGAATCCAGTGGAAACCTGAATTGCAATAAGGGCGTAAATGATTCGTGAGAAATCATAAGACCAGAAACATAAGAGCATTTCTTTTTGCAACTTGAGGCTAGCTATAAGGGACAGATAGGAACATGGGTGCACAAAACTAAACAATGAGATCTAAAGCCAGGACGTCTAATATACAAGATTCGGGATATAGTATCGGAGATAAGATGGCTGAAAATTGAAGCCTCTAAGCGATGAAGTTAAATTAAAACGAAACTGACCATTCTATGACAAGGAGTGATAAAAAAAGATGCGGACCCATGTAGAAACGGGATACCCACCAAACCCAGTAATCAATGTTTAAAGTTATCCTCCCAGGTTTTAACAAATGCCATAAGATTGCAGTTTCTCGCTTGGACCTGCGGCCACCACCACGACACTTCATGATGGGAGCAAGATTAAGAGGGCCAGACTCACGGCGCACCCTGTACATCTGAGGACGAGAGCCGCAGCATAAAGCTGCCAGGACCAACCGCATCCTGTACATTTGAGGACGAGAGCCGCAGCATAAAGCTGCCAGGACCAACCGCACCCTGTACATCTAAGGACGAGAGCCGCAGTTGCCAGGACCAACTACACATCTCGTGACGGAGCATAAGATGGGAGAATGTCCAGACTCGCAACTAGCTAAGACAAACACCTCACTAGCAGTAAAGAACAAACCCAGGCAATTATAAAAATAATAACTATCTCCTACGCCAACCTTGGCCTAACATCCTTCATTCCAATTTTTTTCCTATGGATGAATCAAGAAAACAAACTCCACGTCAAGATTAATTCCTATCAAACCCTTCACAAGCTCTCCTTGGACCTAACCGGGTTTTGTTTAAAGAAACTAGGCATAACCAAATCAAAGGCATACCTGGACGAACGACAGCTGAAAATGAACCACGAACTCGAGCATTAGAACATCGCATCCTCCATCGCGGCAAGCAGACACGAACCCTGACCTCCAAGCTAGCCACAGCAGACACCGCAGTTCTGATAAATTTTTTAACAGTGATCCGGTTCACGAAATAGAACCGTCGAAGTGAATAACAAAAAGAAACGAAATGTTGGTAAGTGCGTCGGATATGAATAAAAGTGAAAGTGCATCGTTTCAAAAGAAACCACAAGAAGGTTTAAACAAGGAAGAAGGACGGAGGCGAGAAGAATTTTTAGTGAAAATATTTTTTTTAGTCGATATTTTTTTGTTTCAAACAGTAAACATTTTTTAGTGGAAAATTAATGACCGTGCGCAAACCTATTGTGTTAGAACCGCGTAATAACTATGCTATATTGTGATTTTTGTTTTTTTTAGAAGTATAGTGTTCTCACTAAGTAAACAGATCTTACCGATATTACGACACAATTAAGGGTATCCGGGGCAATTAGGAAGATAAAGACGATATAACCTCTTAGAATGAGAACAAAATACTTCCAGGTTACAGGTGAAATCGCCAATTGACGACGTCAGTTCCACTCCTACCTAAAATTAAGTTAATAAGATAAATGTCAGGACAAACCCCCGAGAGGTGAGAGATATCCTGAAGGAAAAAAAGACTTTCGGTTTTTCAACCCTACAGTCTTATTTAGGGGGGGAAATGTTATGCCAACACTAGGGCCTAACTGCCATAATAAGAAAAAACTATAAAAAGCCGATAAAGGATAGACACATATACATGTGTATTATATCAGGAAATAAGGAATAATGATCCACACTGAAAAACATATTAGTTCATACGCATATAATATAAAAAACGCTAGTAAAAAGGCATATCTCTATATCCTGGATCAAAACCATGTCAAAAGATTCCAGAATTATTTGGTCAAGAAAGATGACCACATTAGATAAGTATTAAATGAGTACAGAAGTGAAAGTAGAACAAAGCTTTCCATTTTGACATAGATGAAGGTTTCGAACTAGATCATAAACTTCCCACCCAAATTTCCCCGATTAGAAACTTAAAATTTATCATATAAATATTCGCGATTTTTTTAACGAAGGCAGAACAGCAGCGGGACCGAATGGGGTCCCCCAGCAGGGGAGGCAGCTACATTGGTAATATGAATCTTTTTTATCCTTAATGGTCATTTTCAGACATAGAATTAAATAAGGGACCAAATGGTCCAAGGAACTTAGAATAACGAACAAAGTTGAATATTTTAAATGTTTGTTTTCTCTCTCTGAATTTTAACACTTTAGCATTTTGGACGTTTAACAATGAGGCGATTTCAGCTGACTTTAATAAATTGTTTTATATGTTGTTGATCTGATATTTCTTTATGTTTGGATTTATTTTAATAAATAATGTTAATTTTTCGTTTACTGTGTTTTAACTTTTAACATGTTTAAATGTGGAATTCATCCTCCAAAACCAAGGCCAACCGCTCGGGCCAAAGACCACTTAAACACTAGAGATCTTAACGCTAACCTTACGGCGGGGCTTAACAGAACCCCCGCGTAATAGACATATTATATTACATTATACATTTGTAGTTATAATAATGTGAAAATTGATTTGTGATTTCTAATGGAAGATATCCGGTCTACATTCCAAATTTCCCGACCTCATTTTCCTATCTTCACCAAAAATGTTGTCAGTAGTTGATCTGGGGTTCGTCTTGACATAGTTTTTGTCATAAATAATCCACACAGATGTCGTGTAGTATTTCATAATCACTTTATTTAATTCTACAAATTACCAGTAGTAATTTCTAGTTGATTAACGAACTTGATATTTCTTTTTTTATTCAAATGTTAGATGCAGTTTCATTGCGTGAAAACAAATATGGCGATCACTAGAACGATTTTTAAAAATTTTGACTTTCAGGTTGTATGAACAGGATATAAATTTGAGCTATATGTTACCTCTCGAATATAGCTAAAATTCTGTTGTACCATGATGAGATAACTGCTATCAGTGATATAAACAGCGTAAAAGTTATACTGTTGTTCAGTGTACCTATATCAATATTTTCTCGAGATAAATTTCAAATATAGCTGCTGCAAATTTATTTCTTGATTCTGATAGTGATGGCGAAATATTGTATTATATTTTTCTCAATGCACTTAAACGCAGAAAAATTAAAGGAAGACCAGGTCATCATGAAGAATACTATGATGAACTATTTTTTCTGGTTTTCCCTCGAAAAGGAAAAATGTTACACTCCATTCTGGTCCTGATCAGACATCGATAAGACATATGGAGGTATTCTTCAAAAAGAAAGAAAAAGTCATTATCATCATCCATGCAAGTGTTAGTCCATGTGCCTATTACGGTCTCAAAGAGGAATTTTCTATCCAGCTCTTTTTTGGACTCCCAGTGATATTTTACCTTGATGATAGTACTGAAGCATATATTTTGGAATTTTTATTTTTTTAAGCCTTGGATGAATAAAAAACAGTAAAATCCTATTATTAGGACTGGTTGTATTAACTTCAGGTTAAATCTCCTAGTAGATGTCTGACATAGAAAGATTAGCAGTGGTATAGAATTAGTTTGTGTGGTATCAGCCACTTTTACCATAAAATTATTAGTCTCTGGATATAATAATGAATATTAGTTAAGTTGGTAATAAATTCCAATTTATCTAAGATTAAATTAAAATGCTTCATATCTCACCTCATATCCAATCTTCTATGTAGACTGCGGTATCAAAGCCTTGGCTGTTTCATTTTCAGTACTTTCTCGTCAACTGATGTTATGTCAATCAGAAGAACTACTTCTTCTTCCCTCTGTTGGTGGACTGATAAACCTCCAGATCCAGTCAGAATCTGTGGGAATTTCAAAGTTCATAAGTTGTTCTTTTTGTTTTTTGAATGTAGATTTTTCCCCAAATCACGAGTTCTTTTTGTGTTACTATTTATTTAATTAGACTAGCTTTTGATTCAATTAGATGTTTTTTAGACCAAGCATGAGGAGCTACTGCTGACTTTTCCACTTCACCATTTTTGACATTTATAAGATGTTCTTTCACCCTTGTTTTCAAATTTCTTTTTGTTTTTCCTATGTAAATTTTGTCAGAATCTCTGCATTTGGTCTGATAAATTCCTGATTTGTTTCCTTTTTCAATTTTTTCATTTTTATTGGTTAATACCATAACACAATGAGGATTACCTCTTACAGTACCACCTCACTATCACTCTCAACTTCACAATACTCTAATTGGGTGGTTCCAGAATGTTGGTTAGGATGATCAGGACCTCTTGAAAATGGCCTTCGTGATTTCCATATCTATCCCGCATGATTTTTTTCTGTAGGATTACATAAAGGACAGTGTTTACATCCATTCTTTACCACGTGATTTATGTGAAATTCAAATGAGAATTGAAAAAGCTGCAGTTGCAGTTACATCTGACATGTTCAGAGTCTGGTAACTGTGTCTATGTTAGTTACATTACTTATGGTGCCCATATCAAGGCACTGCAATGCAATACCTCACCAAGAAGTCTTAAAGTCTGGTACAGCATATGAGCCATCAATTTCAGCTGAGATATGATAGTGTTTGAATAATAAATGTATCGAAATATGACCTTCTTTAGAGACATGGTAAATAAATATATATATTAGTATATTTGAAGAGAAAAAAGGCTGGGGTTTGAACCTTTAACTTTATATGCTAATGCTCTGCCATTGAGCTATCCAAGTCCTCCAATCTAAAATGCATGATTTTCTCTTTTACGTTTCAATACCTGAGAGCGCCAAAGACTTGCGAACCATTGCTCTACATGCGAATGGCAGCTTCTTATTTAAGAATACTTTTTTTATAGGAATTTAACAATGCTTTATAAAGCCAGTGGAGCTTCTTTCAATTATTTAGTATAAATTTTGACACACACACACACGCACGCCCACACACACACACACACACGCACGCACAAACACACACACGCACGATCGCACGCACACACGCGCACGCACACACTACGCACACACACAAACACACACACAAACACACACGCGCGCACGCACGCGCACACACGCACGCACACACACACACACTCACACGTTATTATAGTCCAGTAGAATTTGACAAAAATAATAATCAATATGAATTTATTTTCACCTAAAGTGGATATATCAAATTTTGAATGTGTACTTCTCAACTATTTTATTTATTTTAGAAATCTGTGCTGAACAGGCATCACATTTTTTAAATATTTATATCTGATATGAAATATAATTTAACTAATACTTTCGTAAGATTATATGTTTTATATAAAATAGCGACATTCTTTATGAAATTAAGTCAAAATAAATAAATAATAATGTGTACATAGAGTGGACATTATTACAACCAAAGAGTTATTATTCTGTGTCGATAACAGTAGTTCGAACTTTATATCCGTCCATTTTGAAAGAATAAACTGTATGAATGCTTGTGTGTAATGTGTAAATATTGTGTTAAGTTCAAATGAAAGACTGATTTGTGAATAAAACACAACAGACTTAACATATGTGAGTTATGTATTATAATATTTGTTTTATTAACAAGAAAGTATTACAGATATCATGGTTTGTTTTTATTTGAAATTTTTCATCTCTATCAAATATTTTTGCAATGGTGTAACAGCCCAATGTTGGGCCTTAGCCTCTCCTTTGTTAGGAGTTACTGGACCAGTTAATTTAGTTATGCTTATTTCCCAAAGATGTCATAAATGGTATGTGGTCAACATGCTTACCCAATGAGACATCACATAGACAACTAAGGTATTACTAGGATGAAAAAGGTCAGTAAGTTTTGCTTAGAGGCCTCTTTATTCAGGCTTGAGGATCTTTTATGAGCCTGAAAATCATCAGACTAGTGACCCACTATTTAAATTCCCTTCCAGAGAACTTACTCCTTAGATTTTTTCATTACAAAAAAATCCATCGACTCCAGCCAGGTTTGAACCTGCAACCCTCGGGACCAGAGACAAGGAACATAATCACTAATCTACTGTGGCCAACTTTTGAAATAGTAAAAGAATAAAAATCTCCCACTCTGTTATATACTCTTTCCATACTGCTAAGTTTGAATCTTAATCAACTGATCGATCCAAGGTGCTCCAGAAACAGGAAATAACTACAAAAAAAGATCTATTTCATTTTAAAGGAGTTTTTCAAAGGGATATATGGGCAGAAACTATTCGGTTTACAAATATAAAAAGTTTCCGGCTCTGATATACTGGCAGTTTTCAGGGTTATGAAACTGATTGATGACAGTTCATATGCCATTTAAGCCCAAATTTCAGTCCTATAGCACTCCTAAGGGGGGGTGAGAAGACAAGAGAAGAAGCATAAAAAATGACCGAGGTTAGTACCAATTCCATAGTTTCTGCAGTAATTAAGCTGATTTGTGACGTTCAAGCAACATTTAAGCAATAATTTGACCCCTATCTCTCTTAAGGTAGGGGGGGGGTGAGAAGAGGTGACAAATATGAAAAGAGTAACCAAGGTTAGTGTCAAATTAATAATTTGAGAGTCTCTAAGCTGATTGGCGACAGTCTAGATGTCTTAAGTCCAATTTTGATCTTTAGCACCCCTAATGGAGTGTGAGATGATATCTAGTATTAATCAAACAGGACATAAATTAGTGTCAAATCCATAGTTTTTTTGAGTTTACTCAGATGAATTGTAATAGTCGTGATCCTCTTTAATTTCAGGTTCAGCATCCCTCTGCTTGGGAGGGGGTGGGGGTGGGAATGGGTATATAATAAAATGTCCAAATTGACCGAGATTAGTGTCGAATCTAAAGTTTTCAGGTCTGTTAATCTGATGGCCGACAGTTCCAATGACAATTAAATCCAAGGTTAACCCCTAGCAGTTTGAAAGAGAGTTGTGTGTAAAAATGATTTAAAAAATAGCAATTTTAATGTTAAATCCATTGATTTCAGGATCACTAAAATGAATTATTGTAACAGTGTCAATGCCGTTTAAGTTCAAACTCAGTCCCCATAGGCATGTGGGGTGAGAAGGGGTGAAAAATAACAGTCTAAAATCATTGCGATCTCGAATCCATTGGTTTTAGGATCCTAAGCTTAATGGCGACAAGAAGATTGGAATAAATACCTGGCCAATCAGGTGGTATATATATATATATATACCGTCTACCGCTGTGGTCTCGATGTAGCGTGCTGCCTTGTCACGCAGCAGCCCCGGGTTTGATCCCCGGTCGGGGCAGTTTTTATCGAGGGTTTTCCTCACCTGTAAGACAAATGTCAGGAAAACTTTAAGGCCCAAACGGTCCCAGAAATCATATGGCCATCATCATCCTTCACTGGCGTGGAAAGCAACGGGAAGCTACCACACCTACAATTCCCTAGTAAAGCTTCAAGCATAGCATGAAAATGCTATGAATGCAGTGAAGGACCTGCCTTTGGGCAGAATTACTATGGATGGATATATATATATATATTTATATATATGTATATATGTTATATTGCAGGTTTTCGCGAAAACTCTGTGTGTTTAATTATATAAGACCTAAACTTGTGACTAGAACTTATCATTCCTTAATAATGACATTTGGGATCATGCCAAAACGTCGGAATCAGTGGCCTGAGGCCGAACATGAATCCATGACGCGGAAAACCAAAGAAAACTTTCATATATATATCTGTGTGTGTGTGTGTGTGTGTGTGTATGTGCCAGCATAACTATGGAATTCCTGGAATGATTTCAAATATTACTTACAATCTGGAAAATATATTGTGGATTGTAAACAATCTCTAGCACTTTGAGGGAAGAAGGATAACATGTAAATATAATCGAAAATGTCCGTAGAGTTCAGGATCGATAATCTGATTGGCGATAGTCCTGATTAAATTTAAGGGAGCAAGAAGATGTGAAAAATTAAAACTAATAACCTTCAAAGTTACGAATAGAGAAGCTTCTTTGAAATGTTCAAAACTACCTAGTTTAGTGTCGAATATATAGTTTCGGATTAGCTAAGGTAATTGGTGACAGTTCCAATAATAAAAGCCCAAGTTACACTCTAGAGGAGCGAAAGGAGATGACATTAATGTTAATCGAAAACGACCTCTAATAGTGTCGTGCTGGTATCCATAGGTTTCGGGTTGTTGGGATGAATAGTTATATTCCCGTTATCATTTAAGTCCAAGTTCAGCCCCCCCTTGGCAAGGGGCTGAAAAATACAATGTCCCATATGATGGAGTGACAAAGAAATGTATAGTGACATTCTGGATGGGATTTAATTTCAAGTTCAGCCGCCCCACTCTATCTCGGCAAGGGAGTTGAGAAGATGTGAATGTCCAAATGATTCTGAGTCAAATCTCGATGTTGACTTTTGAGGTTTCTTCCTGGTTTTTCTCAGTCGTCAAGACGAATGTAGAATGGATGAAAGCAAAGGAGAATATATAAGATAGAATACTGATAAGGGGACATAATGACGCCCTAAACTTATTTACAAATTACAATAGGTACCAAAAGTTTAAAGAAATTGTTGTCAAGTTTAAAGAGATTTAAAGAATAGGTCTATGCTATTAAACGATAAGGATGGAGGTTGGAAACGGGAAGGCAGTTACAGTTGCAAAATTCTTCAATATATAATTAAAATGTATGTATTAGTATTAATATGGATGAAATATAATGACCAGTCTATACGTGAACATTTTATTCTGAAAAACTGAGCGCGCAGAGCAGAAAAGTAACATCCTGTCCACACGATTCGCTTCATCAAATAAATGGACACAATTGCCTGGGAGTATAACTGGGTCACCCCAATTCTCGAGGTGATTTAATATCGGGATCCCCGAGTGTTATATCGGGGTAAAATAGCAACTCCGCGGACCACGCGACTCGCTTCTTATAGGAAAACCTGAGGAAAAACGCCTAGTTGGTAGACCAAGTATGAGGTGTGGGAATAAAAATTATGATTCTAAGAAATTAGATTATACAGGGGATAATTGGAAAACCTCCATGGTATAAAGATACCATGGTGGAGTGGCTTGCGTGCTTAAATATTCCTGAGAGCTATGCCGGCGGTAGCATTGCTGCCGATAGTGTTACCCATGCCGGACTGGTCGAAGGTGATAAGCCAGACGAAAAAAGTACCTTGGTCGAAAGAGTGACGATCTTTCACCGTAAAAATACAACTGTCAAGAAATGCGGACATGGGTTCTACTGGGGTAAAATTTTGCGGAGGTCAAATAGTCCCCCATTCGGTTCTCCGGGCGGGGACTACTTCAGGGAACCCATGCCAAAGGCTCAAACACAGGGACATGTTCCTAGGAACATGGAATGTTAGGACTTTATACAATAGCGGGGCACTAGAGATATTAACGCGGGAGTTAGATAAAATACAGGGAATGATTGGAAAGGATTAGCTCAGGATAGGGATGTATGGAGAGCTTATGTCCGCGCGGCCATGAACCTACGGGTTCGATAGTGCCAGTGAGTAAGTAAGTAAGTAAGTAAGTAATTGGAAAACAATAGTTCAGGTTAGGGATGTGTGGCGAGCTTATGTCCGCGCGGCTATGAACCTATGGGTTTAATAGTGCGTGCAAGTGAGTTAGTTATTAAGTTATAGCTTATTTCACTAAGGAAGAAGCATGGCCTCAGATGCGCAGAAGACCAATTTCATCCCCTTGACTGCGGGTAGTCTAACGTACAGGCATACACATTCAATTCCAAAATAGTGTACTGTCAGTCTAAAAAATATTAGATTTCGTTACCTTACTTCTAAAACCTCGTAAGATTCTTGATCTACCAACTGGCCGTTTTCCCTCTGGTTTTCCTACAAAAAACTTCCATAGCCTACCTCTTTCATTCCCTATTTGTGCCACATGTCCTACCTATTTCAAAATTATTTTATTTATTTTTTATTTTTATTACATTAGGTTTGGAAATTTACTATAGGCCTAGTGGAGTTCTCGTATCCAATATAATTAATGTAAGTGATGAGTTTGATTTAAAAATAATAATATTAATATTAACATGAATAATATTTGACTATTTAACTCATGCCCCAAATGGGAATCAATGACCAATCACATTACAATGATTTTTGATTTACAACCAATCACAGTCGTGTTTCGTCTAGAATTTACCAACTAAAGTTTATCATAATAAAGAAAGCACCTCCTTTTTAACATTCTGAATAGGTCATAGCATTATTTTGCAGTGACTGACTCACTAAGAAATACGGCTACCCGATTGTATATATAGTGCATGAATGTCAACACATACCGCATGCGGGAGTTAATATAAAAACATTTGGAGCAATTGATTATACCACCAAAAAAATAAACCACTGTTTGCACTTTCTTAAATGTATTTTTTCCCAGAAAAATATAATTGTCATATTTACATCATAGGGCATCAGAAATGAATTAATATACGGTTTGATTTGTTTCATTTTTTTCTCCATTAGAGTGCATTCTTACAATATTGCGTTCCTTTGGCAATAAATAATATGATCTGGTTGCAGTGACGAACAAAAGAAGCAAATGAAGCGTACCAATCGTTTCTCATTTGTTTTCAAACATCGCCGTTTACATTAAATATATAAATATTTTAAAATAACTATATTTAAATAATGATTTGTGAGCAAACAGCTTAATTTTATTCGTTAAATAGTCCTAACAAATGCCACTCTTGATTTCCAAATTCTCTAGATAAATTGGAAATCACTCGTGGCATTACTTATGATAAATTATTGGTTTGCAATAATTTTATTCTCATTTTCTTCCAGTTTTAAGGACACCCAGTACTTATTTGGGTTAAATTTTTATTTTTTGCTTCAAAAAAATCCAGTAAGGTCTATTCTATCGATGTTTGTCGATTTTGGACATTTAAACCCATAAAAATTGATGTTTAAAAATGGCGTCTCTGTGTTCTCGTAATGTGCACTTTTTTTTTTGCATTTTCCCGTAACTTGTATTTTTTAATATTTTGGTACATTTTGCTCTGAAACTATGAATGATAGGAGAATTATTTTTGACATGAATATGCAGTTTAAAGAGCTCTATAATAATAAGTTAAATCTATCTTTGTGCTATTGATAGTGTTTTAAAAAAAAAGAAAAAAAATTATGCAACATTTTTAACAAAAAAATTGGTCTTTGAATTTTTTAAAAATATTTTATCTGAACACAAACAAACCTTATTATTGTCAAATGCACCATGGACAATAACAAAATAAATTTAGGAAACAATTGGATAAGTAGTTTGTGAAAAAATTGTACCAAGACAATACTTTTAACATAATGGATTTTTTTGTATTTTAAATTACTCATAAAGAAATATGTCTAAAAAGTTAACCAAAGTGTCATTATGTTCAGGAAGACTTGTTTAATTAGTGACATAATTTTCATACACATAACTTAAGAATAAGCTGAAAAAATAATTCTTTTTGTATGTCCTATTTTTAAACCAAATTGCAAGGAAATTAGTACCGGGTGCCCTTAAGGAATTTGACGTGATACATAGTTATTATAATAATTTCCTATTCAGGGTTAATATTTTCATTACGACTAGTAACCATGATTTTGCAGGTACGGACAAAGCCTGCTGATAGGAATCGTTTACGCAAGACCCTACGTTTACCTGCGTGAGTTTTGTAGGTGATGCTTCTACTTAGTGAAACGATCTCTATATGGCATTAAATAAAAAAACTATGTTGGCTATGTTGGCTGCTTTCCCTCGTGGAGTGGCTTGTGTGCTTAAATGATCCTGAGAGCTATGCCGGCGGTAGCATTGCTGCCGATAGGGTTACCCATGCCGGACTGGTCGAAGGTGATAAGCCAGACGAAATAAGTACCTTGGTCGAAAGAGTGACGATCTTTCACCATAAAAATACAACCGTCAAGAAATGCGGACATGGGTTCTACTGGGGTAAAATTTTGCGGAGGTCAAATAGTCCCCCATTCGGTTCTCCGGGCGGGGACTACTTCAGGGAACCCATGCTAAAGGCTCAAACACAGGGACATGTTCCTAGGAACATGGAATGTTAGGACTTTATACAATAGCGGGGCACTAGAGATATTAACGCGGGAATTGGATAAATCGCCCTTGGATATAGTCGCTTTACAGGAAGTTAGGTGGCCAGGAGAAGGTAGTCAGGAATCAGGAAGCTTTGCATTATACTATGGGGGTGCAGAAAGACCTGCATTTGGAACGGGGTTTTTTGTCAGAAGGAGGATACTATCTGCTATCCGAGATATTAAGTTTGTTAGTGATAGGATATCATACATAATTCTAAAGGGTAAACGACATGATTTTATAATTGTAAATGTACATGCCCCCACAGAAGATAAAGATGACAAGATCAAGGATGAGTTCTATGAAGAATTAGAATGCTTATTTGATAGCCTTTCACGATATCATATATAAAATTGTCTTAGGAGATTTTAATGCAAAAGTGGGGCGGGAAGATATATTCAAACCAACAATAGGCAAATTCAGTCTTCATGAAGATAGTAACGACCAACGGGGTTAGATTAGTCACATTTGCCACATCAAAGAATCTCATTGTTAAGAGCACAACATTTCAGCATAAGGATATTCATTAAATACACCTGGACGTCCCCAGATGGAGAAACTCGGAACCAGATAGATCATGTATTAGTGGATAAACGCTGGCACAGTAGCATCATTGATGCTAGATCAGTTAGAGGGACAGACTGCAATTCAGATCATCATCTGGTCAGGGTGAAAATCAGACAACGTCTATCGCTTATGAGAGGAACAAACGCTAAAGATGATTCTGTAAAATATGAATTAAAAAACTTGAAAATGATGAAATGCGGCAAGAATACCAAATCAAAATTGCTAATAGATTTGAAATACTGGAATCTTCAGATGACAATGTGGCAAACGAAGAAGAAACTAATATAAATAAAGAATGGGAGGCTATAAGAGATACTATTAAATTGTCAGCATCAGAAAGCATTGGTTGTTTTTAAAAAAGAGGCAAAACAAGAAATGGTTTGATGAGGAATGTGCCGACATTGTAAAGAAAAGAAAGCTAGCAAAATGAAACGGTTACACGAGCCATATGAAGTAAATTTAGAGCAATTGGGTAGTGTTAGACGGGAAACCACTAAGTTACTAAAGAGTAAAAAGAGGGAATATTTGAGAGAGAGAAGATTAATGATCTTGAAATGAATGCAAAAAATAGGAACATTAGAGAATTATATCAGGGAATTAGTATAGAGAAGAAAGGGTTTCAGGCTAGAACAAACATAATTCGGAATGAAAATGGGGATATGATTGCAGATTCCAAGAGTATATTAAATAGATGGAAAAGTTATTTTAATCAGCTATTAAATGTACATACTGAACAGGACATTGAGGAGGATAAGTACAGACAGCAGAAATGCTAGTCGCGGAGCCAAGTGCATTAGAGGTTGAAATGGCAATTGAAAAATTGAAGATGTATAAAGCATCAGGTTCAGATGAGATCCCAGCAAGAACTGATAAAATCAGGGGAGAAAATTGATGGACAAGATACGCTGTTTGCTTAGTATGATTTGGGAAAAAGAAGCTCTTCCAGATGAATGGAAGGAATCAATTATCGTACCAATTTATAAGAAAGGAGATAAAACTGATTGTAACAACTATAGGGGCATCTCATTACTTTCAACTTCGTACAAAATTCTAACAAATATATTAGTAAGCAGACTTACTCCCTAGATTGATGACATTCTAGGAGATCATCAATGTGCATTTAGAAGAAACAGGTCTACAACAGATCAGATTTTTAGCTTAAGACAGATTTTAGAAAAGAAATGGGAATATAATGGTACTGTACATCAACTATATGTAGACTTCAAAAAAGCATATGATTCAATTAAGAGGGAGAAGTTATATAGTATCCTGCTGGAGTTCGGATTCCTAAAAAGTTAGTTAGACTATACGAATGTGTCTAAATGGCTCAACGAGTAGGGTGCGTGTAGGCAAACAGTTTTCAGACACTTTTGAAATCCAGAATGGGTTGAAGCAAGGAGATGCACTATCTCCTCTACTATTTAATTTTGTACTAGAGCATGCCATTAAATCTTTAGAGAATGAGGAAGGCTTACAACTGAATGGTATTAATAAGCTGTTAGTTTATGCTGATGATGTAGTACTACTGGCCGATAGCGAGGAGATACTAAAGGCCAACACGCACACACTATTGAGTAACACTAAGAAATTAGGACTGGAAGTAAATATCAGTAAAACTAAATATATGGTCACACGTAGAAATACATTATATAATGGAAATGGACAGCTAATGACAAATGAGGGAAATTTTGAGGAATTGGCTGAATTCAAATACCTAGGAACAATAATCACAAATAGGAATGAGATGCACAAAGAAATTAAACATAGGCTCAATTCTGGAAATGCATGCTATTATGCATTGCCAGAGACTTTTGATGTCCCCAACTCCTTTCAAAAAACGTTAAGCTGAAAATATATAAAACTATTATTCTACCCAGTTATATTATATGGGTGCGAAACATGGACTCTTACTTTAAGGGAGGAAAGGAGATTACGAGTATTTGAGAATAAAGTTCTTAGGAAAAATTTTGGACCAAAGAGAGATGAACAGACAGGTGAATGGAGAAGACTACATAACAATGAACACTACATGGTCTTTATAGGAAGCCAGATATAATAAGAACAGTTAAGTCCCGTAGTAGACTGCGATGGGCAGGACATGTTGCGCGTATGGGGAATGAAAGACGTGCATGGAAACTTCTTGTAGGAAAGCCAGAAGGAAAACGCCCAGTTGGTAGACCAAGAATGAGGTGGGAGAACAACATTAACTGTGATTTGAGGGAAGTAGATTATACAGGGAATAATTGGAAAACATTAGCTCAGGATAGGGATGTATGGAGAGCTTATGTCCGTGCGGCCATGAACCTACGGGTTCGATAGTGCCAGTGAGTAAGTAAGTAAGTATGTTGGCTGCTTTGGAAATCGTTATGGGAACTTTGGAAGCATATATTGGCTACATTGGAATTGGAACAATAATATGGCTTAAAAACATATGGCTACCATGTCATCTGGAAGTAAGTAAATAATTTTTTATAAAATATCGTAAGAAAAGCATTTTAATCTCTACAGAACCTTTAAAACAGAGTAAATGTTTACTAAAATGAAATTCTAAGAGTAGTCTTACAATCTGTCAAAACCTTGTTGGCTTGAGACAGGATGAAAAGGAACCGGGATGATGTTAACATGCTACATAAATTGAAATAAAAAAAAAAAACGAAAAGCGCATAATTTATATTTGCAGTATGTGAATGATTACCTGAGAAAAATATGGGCTTTCCAAAATATGTGTTGATTTCCCCCCCTCCCCAAATTCACTAACAATAAACTGAAAAAATCAAGGGTGTTTCTATACTTGAGCGAAATTCAGCTCAAAGTAACCTAAATCATCGTATTGACAATGTAAAATATATATTAGTTATTGCTCAGGCAGTGTAGCTAGCTTATCATAAAAACCCGCTTGCAAATAAGTGAATGCTACACTAATCTGGTGTACACTAACTCACTCATTTTACACCCTAACGTATCCAAACTAACCAAAATGGCCCAATACTAATATAGGTGGTGGATTCCTGGGTTAGCTCCCATTATATGTGAATAAAAAATGTTGACAGCTTTAGCAGGAACATGTGTTTATCACTAGAGCCAAAATTTTATATAATATCAAATTAAAAAAATTACAACCATCAGATTATAACAATAATGGGTGAAATATGTGGCTCAAATGCACTTCTTAATAGCAGCTTGATTTTTCGATTATATTGTTGTTAAACTCTAGCTCTTCTTCTGTATTTACTAAATATTATTTAATATTTTTAATTTTTTTAACAGGTTTTATAACAGTATTAGACAATTTTGAAGTATTTATTGAAATATGCAACTCACAATATTATATCATTGTTAGAAAATATGGTCTTTATAGGAAGCCAGATATAATAAGAACAGTTAAGTCCCGTAGACTGCGATGGGCAGGACATGTTGCACGTATGGGGAATGAAAGACGTGCATGGAAACTCTTGTAGGAAAGCCAGAAGGAAAACGCCCAGTTGGGTAGACCAAGAATGAGGTGGGAGAACAACATTAACTATGATTTGAGGGAAGTAGATTATACAGGGAATGATTGGAAAGCATTGGCTCAGGATAGGGATGTATGGAGAGCTTATGTCCGTGCGGCCATGAACCTACGGGTTCGATAGTGCCAGTGAGTAAGAGATAAGTAAGTAAGTTAGAAAATATTGTGATGCTGCCATTTTCTCCACAGAAGACTAAGGCTATGATTTTTCTATCATTGGTTGGACTCCGTTAGGGAGTGATAAGTAAGTGTACACCCATTTTTAATAAACATTTGGTAATTTTAACATATTAATATGTTTTTTAACATAGATATGGGGATTTATTGCCAAATATTGGTCATTTAAATTTCATATCGACGGATAGTAATCGAGGATGATAATTGATATGTGGTTCGATTGTGGGTATCGCTGGCTCTATAAGCTCTGGCGCATTTACACTGTTGTTCTATAGGACTTTGAAAATATTTCACGCTAGTTTAAGTGCAGCTTTTCCAAATATGTAAATAAATATGGAGCAATTTTATGTAAAATCCAAAATTTCATGTTTTAGTACAAAGTATAAATTTCACATGTATAGTCACATCTCGTATGTTAATTCTTAATCAGTTCACTTTTGCTACAAAGTACTGAAGTACAATTGTCTCCCATTCAAACATTTAAGTCATATTGGAACAATGTAAAACTTTAATTATAATAGCCTATACTCTTCTAAATGTTCTATTGTCATGTACAGTCTTCTGTATGACAATATGTTTTTATAAATAGAGCAACTCAATTTGCAAGAAGTCAACAATATATTTGTACACAGGAATTGTGCTAGGAATAATATTCTCAGGGGTTCTATAATTTCACTATAAATAAGTGAGACAAAATAATATCATTTGAGTATCCTGAAGAAGTAATTAGCTTTGTCCCATGTTGTGGTGACATTTTTGAAGAAGTAATGCTCTTGATGCCCGATGTTGTAGTAACATTTTGAAGAAGGATTGGTGTCCCAAAAAGAATTACTGGTGAGGTTTGGGTTTAGTTTTTGGTAGAGCCAGATCTCTTCTTAGGGTTGGAAGTTGGTACAACTGGATATGAAAACACTTCAAATTACAAAGAAATGTTTCTTGTAGAAATAATGCACATTTTATTTCACTTCCCAGCAGATCAAGTAAATGTAGGTGGTATTATTCTTCACCGTCAATTAAAATTAAATTCTTTCTTATCTGTATCAATTATTTTTCTTGTATTAAATATTACATTTTATCAGGAGATCTCTTCTTGCTTCTATCTTTGTTGAAAGGTATGCAGAATAATTAGTCTTACTAGTGTAATTCTTTTATAATTTTAAAGAACATTATTACATCACATGATGTATTTTAAAATTTTATTGGTTAATAGTCCTTTAAAATATAAGGTTTAAATTGATTTTGTTAAATACGAAAGTTAATTGTTTTAACGTCCAATCAGAGTTTAGTTTACTTTCATTTAAGAATATAAAGTTAAGGTGTTCTTATTATATTTATAACAGAGGATTTATAATTTTGACAACAATGACTTAAAACAATTTTTCTTCTTCTTCACTTCCTGATTTAGGCAAGAGTTGCCTGTTCTGTAAAACAATTTTTAAAAGCATTATTTACAAAAAACCGTTATGTAGTGCAATTTCTTTAATTGTTACAGAGACATTTTTGTTCAACAACACCACCAATGAATTATTTAGATGTTTTTATTAAAAGAATTTTAAAATACATAATTATTAACTTTAACTTTTATATTCATTATAATATTAAAATCCTGCTATAATCCAGGGTTCTTATACACCATAGATTGCATTTTAGCGGAATTACACCATCCATTTCACCTGGTACAAAACTGACCTTCTGAACTGAAATCTTCCCTTATTCTCACATCTTCTTGAAGAGGCATACTTGAAGGTTCCAGTTTCTTGATACTGTCAGGAAGCCAGCTGAAGTGACTGCAATGTATGAAACTGAATTGAACACTTTAGAACTGTTGAATCCTGACAAGGATTCACTGACATTCACTGCAGGATCAGAAGAAAATTTCTCCATCACTGACTTCACAGCTTTGAAGTTCTTACTGTAGAAAATCACAGCTTCAATCCATGTTGCCCATTTTGATGGCTCCGGAGGCAGAGGTACATCAGGTAGCTGCTGTTTGTAGCATTGTGCACGATACGGACATTTCAAGAAAACCTTCTTCATTGCTGATCAAGTGTATCTACTCTGGGAATTCATGTCTATCTATCTCTGCCACTCATTACAATGAATGAGCCTTACATGTAAACATGCACTAATTTTGGATAAAATATAGTAAATAATTTCCCTGCTTTCACATGTATGGAGCTGCATTTGTGTACATCAGTAGCACCCGTCTTCTTTTTCTCCATTTTGGCATAATACTTAAGTTCATCATAATGAGTCTAGGAATTGTTGAACTATTCTTGCCTCCGGCTCAACAGTACATTACCTTTTCCTTAATTTTCCATGGTATTTGTTTTGTAATATTGTTACTATACATACTTCTTCTGTCTCTACTAACACTTTATAATATTTTAAAAATTTTCAGCGATACTTATAACATTCTTTTCAATTTTTAAGTATTTATTTCAAGAAACATGGTGAAATGACGACATTTTTAGACAATATTGTGAAACTCACTAATTATTTCCTTCCTCTTCCTTTGTTGCCACCACGAACAACTCAATTACACATATTTTTTTTAGGTTAGTGTTAGTGTACATCAGATTAGTGTACACTTAAGTAAATAATATGCAAGTAATTTATTTTGTTAGGTTAGGAAGGGAGAAGTTAGTGTACATCCATTTCTAATAAATGTTTGGGAATTTATTTTAAAGGTTGGTCATATTGCACACATTGTCATCTAGTGACAGCTCTATAAACTTTCTGTAATACTTGAAAGATATGTGATTCCACCTAGCGACAGCTCTATAAACTCATACACATGCACATTGTTATTTTGTATGATTTAGAAAAATGTTGTGAAAGGTAAAGTTCTGATCTTCCGTTGCCTCCAAAGGTTTACAATAAGTTAAACATGGTTTTCATGCAGCTTCAGAAGATTTGAATATTAAAAAACCTCAATTGCTTCATTTCTTCAGAATTCGCCAATATCAATTCACAAGATATTATAAAATTCTTACAGACAAATATAAAGACAAGAGGTTACAAATTTTGTACTTGCTGTTATTATTAAAAAAAATGGAAATATATGAGTCTATTATAAATATGTGAATATTTACTTCAAGGTAGAGTTTTATTTTAAATGGAGTACAAAAAGGAAGTTTTTTTTATACTGCTTAGTTAATAATCTTTTGTAAAAAAAAAACATGGATGAATTTACTGTATATTTAATGATTTTTATTGACATTTTCAGACTCTTTGATTATAATGAATAGCCAGTTTGCTGTTAAACATGAAAATTGTCTATCAGAAACTGGATTTGCACCCCAAGTAAGTTATAGTAGACATCTAACATTTTTCATAAATCAACACTAATATTATTTATTTAAGTAAATATCACCTCACGTTATATTCTTCTTATACTAGTTTCAAAACTTTAAGTAGATTTTTTCCCAAACCATGAGTTCTTTGGATTTTTATATTTGTTTATTTCACTTTTACTTACAAACCTAAAAGTTTGTTTATTCAAATAAAATATATAGTAGACATATTCGTTTAATTTTTTTCATCATTAGAAGGTTAGGCTTGATATCAAGATGATATACTGTGATTTTCATTTTACAGGATGAGAAAGTAGAAATAAAATTAGAAGTAGATGAAGTTGGTATTATTAAAAGTGAGAAATTTTCAATTACTGACCCATTGGCTACAGAGGAAACAAAACTTGAGGTAATTTTTATGTTGATATGTGTAGATTCATAAGTTTGATGGTAAAACTTCATGAGTGTGATAGTTCTACAAGGTTTACTAGCTAGTTATTTACTTTATATCAAGGAGTCAATCATAGAGGTGGATGATTATATTATCCAGCTATTGTAGTAACTTAGTTATCTATCAAAATTAATAGTAAGAAGTTAAAGCTATTACTATAATTGAAGTACGCAAATTAATGTACACAATTAAAGTATTGTAATCAATAATTCTATAGCTATGTGGAGAACCGTTCATGTTTTCTTAATGTAGAAGCCATTCAATGTGTATTTGTGAATGATGATTCATTGCATTGAATGTGGGACCAAGAAAGTAAGGTAAAAGGAGGATTGTGCTTGGATAGGAATGTAGCCTGAATTAGAACAGTGGTCAGAGAATCCGCATGTAAAGCTGATGGTTCAGGGTTTGATTCCCAGTTCAGGCAGAAATTTTTCTTTAATTAATGTATGTAGGAAATCATTAAAAAGTAACAAAGCTCCCGGGAAAGACCACATTAATCAAGAATTATATAAATTTTTCAACTAAAAACTTTTTAGACAGATTTCTTGATCTCATTCCCTTAATATGATATGGGAAGGACAAGACCCACCACAAGCTGGAAACAAATCCATTGTAATACCAATCGTCAAAAAGGAAGTCGCCAAATCAAAGATAACTATCATGGAATTAGCTTGTTGAACTCTGGATATAAAATTTATGCTACTATAGTTAGAATAAATTGAGGAAAAATTATGAAAATATAATTGGAGAAGAGCAGAATGGCTTTCAGAAAGAGTAGATCTTGTACAGATGGATTCTTTACTCTAAAACTACTATTAGAAAAGCACAAGGAATTCAATATAGAAACTCATATCGCCTTCGTTGACTTCAGAAAGGCTTTTTGAACAAAGTAGACATAAATATATGACTACAATTTTTAAGCTGATGATAACGTTCCACAACAATATATTACTAATATCTTCAACATCTATAAAGATAATGAAAATCTCTGTTAAACATGATGCCAAATTATCTTCTTGGGAAAAGATCAAACACTGGAGTAAGACAGGGATGTGGACTTTCACCGGTGCTTTTCAATTTATACATGAATAAATTAATAAATGAATGGAGGAAACAACACAACGGAGGATATATACCCATCAATAGGTACCTCAAACTCTATGCTATTCTTTTTGCAGACGATTTTAGCTCTTCTTGCACTTTCCCAACAATGATTTGCAACGATCAATTTATATTTTAACAAAAATTAGGTGTCAAATTTAATATGGAAATATCAATTAACAAAACTAAAATTATGGCATTTCATGGGAAGGACCCCACACAAAGTAAAATCTGTCTCCAGAATAAAATTTTTTAGAGAGATCTAATCAATTTAAATATCTTGGATATTATCTCTCTCTCTGTGATGAAAAGGATATCCCTGACAAAGTTTACTAGTTATAATAAAAGTTTAGGAATTATTAAATCAAGTTTATGAAACCATCCCTTGTTACAAAAACAACCATATTATGTTGATATATACACTTTGGCTTAGACCAGTGTTGACCTATGGTAGTGAAGCATGGACACTAAAAAACAACATGAAAGCCGAATAACGGCTTGTGAAATGAGATCCATGACGCCAGAACAGCGTGTTACACAATACAAACCAACAACAAACCAGATGGGATCTGAAAAGGAACACCGATATCTCTAAAAGAATTGAAGACTATGCCACTTTTGGAATATATTAAACAGTACCAACTAAATTGGAAAACACCATCTTTGAAAGAATATGGATTCAAATCGGATCCCCAAAGGTGTTTATCATTATATACCAAGAGGACGAAGATCCTATGAAACCTCTGGGGGAAAATTTTCTATAGGATCGTAACAGGTCTGGCGCTAATACTTGGAAGGAAGAAGAAGACGAAGAAGGAAATAGCACCATGGGGTCATTTCCACTGTCACTCACATTAAAATGTGACTATTTTCTCCCACCTTAAATTTTACTATAAATCCTCTTATGTCTAAAGTAATTTTAAAACATCAAAAAAACATGTTTATTCTTCATTAAATTCTCTACATTTTGATTTGATATAATTTTCTTTGAATTTTGAATTACAATAAATGGACAAAAAAAATTAAAATGTACGTGTCACTCACATTACAGGAAAAAGACATGATAAATTTCACTATACAGAAAATGTAGTTCTCTGCTCTTGTAAAAGTTCTGAAAAACAATTTTTTGCTGTACATTAATGAGACACACAGATTATTACAGCAAAAGTTTTAATTTATTGTGGTAAATCTGAAATGAAATAAACACAAATTTTATCTGTCACTCACATTACTCACATTACATAATCAACAACATGACAAAATGGTTGATAATTGTGATTGATTTACAATTATTTACCATGAAATAAATGTAATACAGATCAGTACATAACATGTGTATATATATATCTATATATATATATATATATATATATATATAAAACAGATGATAGTAGATATAAATAAATTTGAGCAGCATTTATTTCCATTTTAAATTTATAATAAATTCTGTTACTCCTTCACTCCAACCTTGGGATCTTTATTAATGAACACTACATCTCCTTTGTTGACAGTAAATCATGATTTACATTCTCCCCACCTTTTTAAAATGCACATTTACTTCACAGTCAGCATCAATTGAAAACTGACAAATTGCAGCATAATGCGGTTTATTGAGCATTTTCCTTGCAGCTCCACTTTCACACATTTTGCAATTATGACATCCTGTGTAACAGGTCTCTCTTTAGAATTACTTCTAAGTTATTCAACATGCTATGCTTTGATACAAAATAAGTTTCCAATTTAATTTTTGAGAGACATGGCATGGATTTTCGAGATTTCACCAATGATGGGTGCTACCTCAAAAACTTTATCCAGCTTCATTTTCTGATTTTCTTTTTTCTCTATCTACAGAATTATATTCACAGACGATACTTTTCTGGTTACTTCAGAAAAATGTATGCACTGAAAACTTCAGACTTTCTTGATAAGACATGTGTTCTAACTTGCCTCTTCACAGCCTCACCAGTGCCGTACACAGCAGGACCTTTGCCATGTGAAGTGGCAAAATAGTTCAATTTTTTCACCTGTAGTTTATGCTTTTTGTTTCAACACCTTCAGACTAGCTGCAATATATCCGTTTTTAAATTGTGAACTTATTCCACCTTACCAAATACTGACTTCATTTATTTCAGTTGGAATTTCTTTAAGTAGCCTGTCTGTATATGCAATCACAGTGTGTTTTTGTATGATGTATGGTTATCAGACATTATAACTATGGATGATGTTCTCCAGAATACCAGGCAGCTGCAGTAAATAAACAGACTTGAGGTAGAACCCAATGAAAACTTTGTATTTCATCTTGTGCAGAACAAATAAAATTTTCATAGAAGTCCACCTGTATGACTTCAATATTTGGTTTGAAGTTGGGAAGATGTAGCCATTAACCTTTCTTCATTATAGAATTTTGCTTGTTCTCTTTTCATAAAATAATGTTCCAAGAAAAAGGGCACAATGGGAAAGTATATATTTTGCCAAATCGGCTGCACTACCTTCCTCCTGAACCCTGGCTGAACGCCCTTCTTTTTCCATACATGCCATGAACAATTCAATGTGGAGACCTCTTGATTATTAAAGACTTTCTCCTGCAAGTGATTGTACAACCTGTCCCTGCAATGAGCATTTCATGACCCAGCAATCTTCTTTCACTGACAAGCATACAATTTCAACAACCAGATAAGATGATGAGTGAGCAGAAACATGCCGGAACTATGTTGGCAAAAATTCCACAGCCAAAATCAATTCTCAGATGCCTAAATCTAGCAACATGTTTTTCTCTTTTTTCTTCTTCTTCAATTGAGATCTTGACTTCCTTCTTATGATTCTTCAATTTTTCTTTCTTCTTTTCTCTCTATATTTCCTTACACTGATTGTATGCTGTTCTTTATACTCATCATAATTAGCTTCCTCCTTAAGCTTCTGCCTCATTTTCTCATTCTCTCAGCAGAGGTTGATGGAATTTTGGCAATCACAGAATGAAAACAATGTCCAATAATGTCAAATTTTATTTCATTGCCAAAAACAAGTCAGGAAATTTTCTTCTCCTGAAATGTGTAAAAACCCCATATTGTAAGTTTTTCAATTGTCACTCACATTACCTTAATATAATTTGATATATCACATTAAATAAAATTCATAGGAAGTTGTTAATTTCACCCAATAACATTCTTAACCTCTCTTTAATAATACCAGATTTTTAATAAAACTGAACACATTTTAGTGCTTTTTATTAATAACATATTTTGTCACCACTACACGTTAATATGCAAATTCTAAATTGAATATTACTCTGTCCAATCAACATCTATGTAAGTGTTTTTTGTTGTATTTCATACATCAAAGTATGAGAAAGGAAATTACAAACTCCCAATATATTATGTTGCTGTAAAATTAAAAAAAAAAACTTACCTTGAAGTTATTGAAAATAGGGTAATAACATCTGCATGAAACGCAGCTATGTTCTTCGAGCCAGAACAACAAAGAAATAGGTTTCCCACATAAATGCTATTGTGAAACAGGAAGTCCAAAGAGTAGACAACCTTACAATAAAAAAATAAACACAAATATACAATGTTAAAAAATAGACCAAAATGTCCCTTTTATCATGGAATGACCCCAATGAGGTTTCTTATAATTATTATTAATGAGTTGGTTATTTTGACCCACCTCATATTTGTTGACTTTTATGCAAACATAAAAGGTATAAAAATCAAGAATTGTGAGGTGAGTCAATATAACCAACTTATTTACTAACTAACTAACTAAACTCACTGGCACTATCGAACCTGTAGGTTCATGGCCGCGCGGACATAAGCTCTCCATACATCCCTATCCTGAGCTAATATTTTCCAGTCATTCCCTGTATAATCTACTTCCCTCAAATCATAGTTAATGTTTATTCCTCCCACTTCATTCTTCGTCTACCAACTGGGCGTTTTCCCTCTGGTTTTCCTACAAGAAGCTTCCATGCATGTCTTTCATTCCCTATTCGTGCCACATGTCCTGCCCACTGCAATCTACGAGACTTAACTGTTCTCATTATATCTGGCTTCAAATAAAGACAATGTCGTTCACTGTTATGAAAGTCTTCTCCATTCACCTGTCTGTTCAACTCTCTTTGGTCCAAAAAAATTCCTTCCGATTCCGATTGAGGGTCTTTCCACTTTTCAGGGGTTGCCCTTTTACCAGCCGGCTGCTGGCCCTTCACATCCACATGTGTCAATCACAGAGGTAGATGATCAACAGCCAGTGTAGGGGTGACATGTGGTTAACATGTCGAGTCCCCCAGCCGTTATAGCTGGTTCCTCAACCTGGAGCCGCTACTTATTGTAGCTACCCAATTGCCTCACGATGCTGGGTGGGCACCGGTCCCATACTGGTCGAAATACCATGAGAAAATTTCTTCCCCCATGGAGACTCGAACCAGCGCAAGTCCCGTAGCTCTGCGCCAAGGCTTCCTACCTTAACCGCTCGGCTATGGCGCGGGACAAGGTAAAGTGATCCCACAACAGGCCTCAGGAGGCCCTTGGGGTAGTAGGAGGTCAAGGCTCCCACTTTTTCTAGACAATCGGCACTTTATGTCAGCCGGGTTGTCAGCCCTGCGTGACGGCCGCCTTTACCCCAGAACAAGCGTCTGGTACTCATTTCAGTTTAGAGGCTGAGTCGACCCCAGGGCCATAGTGCCGCCAGAGGGTTTGGGTCAGTTTAAAAATCCTGACCCCAACGGGACTTGAACCCTCGACCCTCCGGCTTGTAGCTCAGTGCCTTAACCACTACGCTACGGCGTGCCCCCAAAAAATTCCTAAGAACTTAATTCTCAAATACTCATAAAGTAGGAGTCCATGTTTTGCAACCATATAATATAAGTGATAGAATAATAGTTTTATATATTTTCATTTTTACGTTTTTTTTAAAGGAGTTGGGAAGTCAATAGTAATGCATAATAGCACGCATTTCCAGAATTGAGCCTATGTTTAATTTCTTTGTGCATCTCATTCCTATTTGTGATTATTGTTCCTAGGTATTTGAATTCAGCCACTTCCTCAAAATTTCCCTCATTTGTCATTAGCTGTCCATTTCCATTATATAATGTATTTCTATGTGTGACCATATATTTAGTTTTATTGATATTAACTTCCAGTCCCAATTTCTTAGTATTACTCAATAGTATCTCCTTGCTATCACCCAATAGTACTACATCATCAGCATAAACTAATAGCTTATTAGTACCATTGAGTTGTAGGCCTTCATCCTCTAAAGATTTGATGGCATGCTCTAGTACAAAATTAAATAGTAGAGGAGATAGTGCATCTCCTTGCTTCAACCCATTCTGGATTTCAAAAGTATTTGAATACTGTTTGCCTACACACACTCTACTCTTTATGCCATTTAGACACATTCATATAATCTAATTAACTTTTTAGGAATTCTGAACTCTTGCAGGATACTATATAACTTCTCCATCTTAATTGAATCGTATGCCTGTTTGAAATCTACGTATAGTTGATGTACAGTATCATTATATTCCCATTTATTTTCTAAAATCTGCCTTATACTAAAGATGTGATCTGTTGTAGACCTGTTTCTTCTAAATCCACATTGATGATCTCCTGGAATGTCATCAATATAAGGAGTAAGTCTGCTTACTAATATATTTGTTAGAATTTTGTACGAAGTTCAAAGTAATGAGATGCCCCTATACTTGTTGCAATCAGTTTTATCTCCTTTCTTTTAAATTGGTACGATAATCGATTCTTTCCATTCATCTGGAAGAGCTTCTTTTTCCCAAATCATATTAAGCAACCGGCGTATCTTGTCCATCAATTTTTCTCCCCCTGATTTTATCAGTTCTGTTGGCATCTCATCTGAACCTGATGCTTTATAC
This sequence comes from Diploptera punctata, assembly GCA_030220185.1. Lineage (NCBI taxonomy): Eukaryota > Metazoa > Arthropoda > Insecta > Blattodea > Blaberidae > Diploptera > Diploptera punctata. Next base: position 37,821 of record JASPKZ010003180.1, on the reverse strand, counting down.
ATCTTCAATTTTTCTATTGCCATTTTAACCTCTAATGCACTCGGTTCTGTGACTAGCATTTCTGCTATCTGTAAATTATCCTCTTCAATATCCTGTTCTGTATGTACATTTAATAGCTGATTATAGTAACTTTTCCATCTATTTAATATACTCCTGGAATCTGCAATCATATTCCCATTTTCATTCCTAATTATGTTTGTTCTAGCCTGAAACCCTTTCTTCTCTATCCTAATTCCTGATATAATTCTCTAATGTTCCTATTTTTGACATTAATTTCAAGATCATTAATCTTCTCTCTCAAATATTCCTCTTTTTGCTCTTTAGTAACTTGGTAGTTTCCCATCTAATACTATCCAATTGCTCTAAATTTACCTCATTTGGCTTGTGTAACCATTTCATATTAGCTAGCTTTCTTTTCTTTACAATGTTGGCACATTCCTCAACAAACCATTTCGCCTAGACCGAGATTCGAACCCGGGACCCTTGGCTTTCCGGGCCAAGTGCTCTACCAACTGAGCTACCGAGGCGAGTTACGATATAGACGCACATTTTTCTCTTATATACGTTGTAATTCCCTATCTCTTCAAATATAATTTTATCTTTTCAGTGAGAAATGTTAAATCAATAATAAAAACATCATTAGAAGCATTACTAGCTTTATAAAGTAATATTAAATTCCCAATAAATGTCTTCTTAACTAAGAAGCTGCCATTTGCAAAGATAGAAGCAATGGTTTCAAAAGCATTTGGCAATAGGGAATTACAACGTATATAAGAGAAAAATTTGCATCTATATCGTAACTCGCCTCGGTAGCTCAGTTGGTAGAGCACTTGGTCCGGAAAGCCAAGGGTCCCAGGTTCGAGTCTCGGTCTAGGCAAAAATTTTTCTCTTTCAGTGAGAAATGTTAAATCAATAATAAAAAAACCATTTCTTGTTTTGTCTCATTTTTAAATAACCAACTCATTAATAATTAGAAATTTTTCTCTTTACCGTTGATTACAATAACTTACTTATTTGTTCAGTGTGCCATGCCAGTAAGTAAAAAGCATCTCATGTAACATAAAAAAGGGGCATACAATCAATTTCATTTGTAATGTAAAAAATGAGAGGCTTATCTACCATTATTTCTTGGTTGGGTGTTTAAAGAGAGATATCTCCATCTCAGATAGGTGTACAAAGGGAGATATCTCCATTCCAATTTATCATTTTACACGCCAAGAATCCAAAATATTGAGTTACCATGAAATGCATTATGAAATGTACTAATCACCACTGTCACTGTAAGGTATTTTTCTGTCCTACAATATCAATATTTTCATTTTATATGACACAGAAAAAAAATTGTAGCTCTTTCTGGCTAGATAACTAATTTTTGACAATTTGGCAGATATCTATATTGACCCATCCCATGTGAGATGGAGGTATCTCATTCTACGACGGGGACCTACCCAAGATTTACTTAGTGTTATTTATATAATTTCTTCCCCTTAATTTTGCTTCAGTAAATCGTTATATAATAATAATAATAATTAGCTTTATTTTACCTGCCAGAGTTAAGGCCTTAAGGCATTGTCTGCCACTCAACCAGGTTTTAACAAATACAAAAAAAATAAGTCTATCATCTAAATTACAATAAACATAAATGATTAAATATTATACATACAATACAAGTATGATTTATAAGGTATTATGATTTACTCTAGAATTAAAAAAAATAAATATAATATGTACAAGATTTATAAAAAAAGAGAAAGAAATTATTAATAAGATAGTATAAATTTAAATAAACATAGAAAATTATTTAATACACAAGCGATCTTCTTGGTGATAAAATATTAAAATATACAGTCAATATGCCCAATTCACCAATTAATGTTTTAAAATGGTCAACACGTTTCCACAGCCAAGCTGTCATTCTCAAGACAGATATTGACTGAAGACAAAATTGATAATAAATAAACAAATTCAGTTAAAAAACAAAACTACATCACATGATGCAATCAATCACAAGTAAACAGTAAAAATATATAAAACTAATCCTCCTATCCTTCAATTAAAGAAAAGATGGCGCTGTACGGAATAGGGCCCTTGTCTTTATTCATGATTTTATCCTTATTTTTATAAATTTTCAAAACTTTCAAGGAAGTCAAGATATTTGAAATCAATGACCAAACGAATCAGCCTAAGGTTACTTTTATTGATAGTATGACCGTAATCAGAAATATGCTGGGCAACTCCAGATTTTTCAATTCTATTAAGTCTAAAATGAGCAATATGTTCGTTAAATCTAGTTAAAATCGATCTTCTGGTTTGCCCAACTTATTTCATATCACAGTCATTGCATCCAGTTTCATAAATACTGGATTTTTTTTTTTAAACAATCGACTTTATCTTTAGGGTTTCCAAGTACACTATTTAATGTCAAAGTGGAAATAAAAATGAATTTAGTATCTAATCCTTTGAATATCTTGTTCAAACCTCTAGTTAAAGAGGGAACATATGGCATAATTGCAAAATTAGCTTTATTAATAGGAAATGGAAGGCTGTTAGAATCAGTAACAAGTTTTTCTAAATTCAAATTGACGAATCAAATTATCAATCATATGTTCATTGAAACCATTACACTTAGCGATATCTTTAATAGTTTGTAATTCCTTATTATATCTATTTTTACTTAACGGAAAAGTGGTAAGATGGTGGACGAAAAAATTGAAACTAGCCATTTTATGTTGATTATAATGGTAAGAATCTGCCGTAATATATCTAAATGTACTGGTTTCTTTTCTATAAAGATCAAACTCTAATCTATAATTATTTCTAATTATTAAGCATATCCGAAAAGGCAGCCTTCATTTTCCTCCTCTTCGTAAGTAAAACTTATGCTGGGAATCTGATCATTTAATATTTCAATAAATTCCTGTACATTGCATTTTTTGGTATCAAAAATAGCAACGGCCGCGGTGGACTAGTGGTTATGCTCCTTGCCTCTGGTCCCGGGGGTCGCGGGTTCAAACCCGTCTGGGGTCGATGGATTTTTTTAGGATGGAAAAATCCAAGGAGCAAGTCCTCCGGGAGGTACTTTAAGCCGTGGGTCCCGAGTCTGAAGATTTTGAGGCTCGTTAAAACTCTTTAAACCTGAATGAAATGGCCTCTAAGCAAAATTTATTGTATTTTCCCGTCCTAGTACTACCTTGGTTTCCTAGATGTCAGTATGAGGTGGAACGCTGACCATGGACGACTCAAAAGACATATATACGAAAACAAGTGTAACTAAATTATTATGGTTATAATTCTTCCCTGTAGAGGGGGAGCGCCTAAATCTCTGTTAAGGGAAAGCATGGTCTTGACAACTTGGCTGTGGAAATATGTTGACCATTTTAAAACATTAATTGAGAATTGGTCTAATTGACTGTATATTTGAATGAAAAGAGAAAATTAATTATTAGACAACAGGTTACTGTATAAGCATGACTTAAAAGTGCCAAGTGTGTGGTAACCCCTGATATCTTGAGGAAGGAAATTTCAGGAGCAGGCAGAGGCTACTGTGAAGGAAATAGAATAAGAGGAAGTGCTATGAAGAGGGATTGTTAGCAGGACTGTTATTCTGGGGACCTAGTGTCAACATTGTGGTAAGAAGATAACTTCTCAAATGTGGACGCCAGGTACTAGGAGTGTAGGAATTCAGAAGCTTGAAAAGAAGTGAAAGAGAGTGAAATTTACATCTGTCAGTAAGACAGAGCCCAAGAGAGTTTATTGAAGTGTTTTGGAAATATGATCATAATGGCAGATATTGAAAATGAATCGAACGCAAGCATATGAACATGCTGCAGTCTCTGCGACAAGTCATAGTTTAGATCATTATATATAACATCACAATAATCAAAGTGTGGCAACATAAGATTCCGCACAAGGATTTGTTTTAATGAAAGTAGCAGAAAATTCTTTTAAACGTGTAAGATAATGTAAGATGGAGAAAGTCTTTTTACATATGAGTTTCACTTGTGTTTGTCAGGTTAAATTTCTGTTAGTAAGACAGAGCCAAGAGAGTTTATTGAAGTGTTTGGAAATATGATCATAATGGCAGGTATTGAAAATGAATCGAATGCAAGCATTATGAACACGCTGCAGTCTCTGCGACAAGTCATAGATTAGATCATTATATATAATACTAATAATAATAATAATAATAATAATAATAATAATAATAATAATAATAATAATATAATTGCACACAGTCATGCAAAATTAATTAATTGGCATATTGTGCTAATGATATTGTCACTTTGGAACACAATTCCAGATGATATCTTGTACACTTTAGTCTGCACAGTTTACATCTGCAACTGTCTTCGATTTGATGGTAAGTGACATTCACACACACACTTTGTGATGGAAGCCGTGGACTGCATAGCGGTTTGTCCGGTGCCTTAGTTCCTTGTTTGGTCTACACCAGCTCCTATCTAACATGGCAGGCGTACCGTAGAATTCTTCAGGAATGGCATCCTGCTTCTGTCTTCTCTCTTGCATCTGTTGTTCATAAGCTTTAGTGGATGGCAGGTAGTAGCGCATTCTGGGGTCTTCCAGGAAGAACTGTTCTCTTGCTAGTACATAGACCAGTCTCGAGGGAGTGAATTTAGAGACTGCTAGAATTTTCTTTAGATAGGAGGCCTTGACGCTTTCCCAGATTTTTAAGTCATTTATCTTCAGATGTTCCCAAACTATCTCTATCCCATGTGTGATTATTGGCATTATTTTTGCATTGAAGAGTTGCATAGCTGTGTCTATTGATAGTAGGGCAGGTGATTTTATTTTATTCATGGCTCTTAGAGCCACTGCCTGCTCTTTCTCTGACATGTATCTTGAAGATGGTACCAGAGGTCTGAAAGATAATGCCGAGATATTTATAATGGCTGACTTTTTCTAACTCTCCTTCATCTGTTCTAATGCAGTCTCCGGTCTTCACTCTACCTCCTTTCCTAAAGACCATTGTGACCGTTTTCTCTTTGTTTATGGCCAGGTCATTTCCTCTTGCCCAGATGGTTAAGACATTAAAGCCCTGTTGGAGAGCATCCACCTTTCTTGAAGTGATGACCATGTCATCAGCATAGACATGTAGAGACATTTGATCTTCCAGTCCTTGTAGGATGTTGTTGACATTTATTGTGGCTACATTAAATAGAAGTGGGCTGAGACAATCTCCCTGTGGCACTCCGTTGGTCTGGGTGATTATGTGGGACTTCTTTCTGTTGTCATCTATGGTGACATAGTTAGCCTGCAATATATTGTGAATAACCAGCAGTAGATATCTTCCTTCTCCGATATTATCTTGCAGCTTCTGTAGTAGTTTTGTTCTGTTTATGCAGTCAAATGCTTTGGAGAAATCTATGAATACTGCAAATAGTTTTCCTCTTGATTCTCTTAATGCATATGTGACTTCAGTTAGGAGGTTCTGCAAGGCGTGGATCATTGACTGGTTTTTTCTGAATCCAAATTAGTTTTCAGGTAAGTTTTCTTCTATAACTCTGATCAATCGACTTGTCAGGATCTTGGTAAAGAGTTTATAGATTGTGTTTTGGAGTGCAATGCCTCTATAGGAGTCCATAGAATTGGTGTCTCCTTTACCTTTGTATAAGATTTTGAGCGTTGCTTCCCTCCAGGTTTCTGGTGTGCATCCTAGTTCTATACATTTATTAAAAAGTTGTGCCCATACACTTCCCAGGATGCTACAGCTTTCTTTCAGATATTCGTTGTATATATTGTCAGGGCCGAAGGCTTTGTTGCTCTTTAGGGCCCTTATAGCATTGGCAATCTCCTCGTTTGTAATTGGAGGGAAATCGTTATGTCCCTAATCTTTGTTCTTGTGAACCAAAAGCATTATTGATGTCTTTTTGGTTAATGATTCTAGAGAAGTGTTCTTCCCAAGTAGACATCTGTATTGTGTTTGCAAATAGAGGTCTCTTTGATCTTAGTGCGCTATAACGGGTTCTTTAATGCCTCTTCAGCCATTTTTCTAGCCTCATTCTCCAAGTACCCTGCTCGTTTATCTCTGAGAAGGTATTTGTAATTCCTTCTAGCCTTACTATATTCCTTTAGAACCTCCATCTGATTAGAGTCTTTAGCTCTATGTAGTAGATCATTATATATAACATCACAATAATCAAAGTGTGGCAACACTAGATTCTGCACAACGATTTGTTTTAATGAAAGTGGGAGAAAATTCTTTAAACATCTAAGATAATGTAAGATGGAGAAAGTCTTTTTACACATGAGTTTCACTTGTGTTTGCCAGGTAAGTTTGCGTCTAGTTGTAGTCCAAGATCTATTACTGAAGAAGAATAAGGTATAATTATATTTTTTATAGTAATATTTGGAAGTGTAGATATGTCAAAGTTTGTAAGCAGTCTATGTTGCCCCATTAGAATTACTTGTGACTTTTATATAATAAAATTGGGAATTTTTAACATTATGAGGTTTTATTAATAAGAATTAAATGAATCGTGAGTCATGAAAACAGCTGAGGATGGTGACAATGGTCGCTGATACTGCAATGCTGTGTTTAAAAAAAAACATAGAAGTATGAGGTAAGAAGAATTCACAATTCATTTAATTCTTACTTGTGACTTGTCTACTGTTGAATTTTCATCTGTTGTTGCATCATTTTATAGACAACATTGCCAATGAATTTAATCTGTAATTGACCATAGAGCAGTGAGAGATTTTTTTAGTCTCTTCTATATAGAGAAAGATCTTGACTCCTTTTTTTCTTTTTTTTTTGTTAAGGGTTTTCTGTACAATTCAGTAGTTATCCTTCAGCTCAAATGTATTTTGCTCCACCACAGATTTCTATCCTCAGCATCTTCTTGTGAGGTCTCTGCTGATCATGTTTCTTCTCGCTTCATCCATCCACTGTTCCCTGGGTTTCCCCCTCCTCCTCCTTCCTTCAGTATTCCAATCAAGCCTCATTCTTGGGATTCTGTTATTTCTCCATCCTCTTCAGATATCCATACAAAAAAATCTTTTGACTCCTATAATCATAATTTCAACAGTCACTGCTATCTTCAGTAATACAAACTCAGAAAATATATTCGACATGTTGTTAAAGAAAAACTGTAGATGTGCTATCACAATTGAGACTGCATGCAAATTTTTGTATCTATGTTATACTGTGGAGATAGTTAAGAAAATGATGCACTATCGTTATTAAAAAAGACACTAAATCTGAAAAAAATACTTTGTAGAATGTAATTAGAAACCTGATATGTATGTATATATGTACATTTCTTGGTGAGAAAAAAACAAAAAATAGGAGAAAAAAATCAATTTGAAACTTTTTTATCCAAAGCCAACAAAGTTTTGATGGATAGCCATTCTCCTGCATGCTTTCCATTACAGCTTTGTCTTTATGATGGATTGTGAATTAATTGAAACTTAAAAAATATAACCTAAAAATCTTGATATAAATAATATGGATCCTACAAAGATTGCCATGTTAAGGGCAGCCCAACAATTGTAGCAGATAATACTGTTGGTTATAATATGTTAAAATTTATTAAAGTGATTTCCACATTGCCCCAATTCAATGTGATAGTAAAGTATGTTCAGCTGAAAACTGAAAAAGGTATTGTACTTTCTTGTATTGTATGAGTGAGAATGTTTTTTTAAATATAATGCAAAAGATCCTGGTGGATGAATTATAGTATAGCATAGACTGAAGATTTGAAAAAAAGGACACGGAAACTCACTGGAGGAAAACCAGAGAGAAAGTGCCTAAAGCCAGAGGAAAGTGCCTAGTAGGTTGACCAAGAATGAGGTGGGAGAATAACATTTACTATAATTTAAGTGAAGTAAATTATTCAAGAATGATTAGAACACATTAATTTTGATTAGAAATGTATGAAGTACTTATGTCCACACAGCCATTTACCTCCAGGTTTTTGATATTCAATTGTGTTATTTATTATTAATATTATTATTGTCCTGTGTCTAGCAGTTTAAGGCATGATGCCACGGTGCAGAGCTATGGAACTATACCCTATCCGCTCTTAGATTGATCCTAACATTGTATCCTTCCACCATTCGCGCCACAATTCCTTTCACATTGAGAGGGAGATGGCGATACAGTAACAGAAGCCTCGACAATTTCAGCCATTTTGTTTCATGAGAATCAATTGAAGCATGACTCGAATGCATCACTCATATGTAATAAACTATTTTAAGCTGTAATTATTGATTAGATATATTTTAGTATATTTTCTGTTTTGAATATTATTATTTTCATTCACTAAGAACAACAAGCATATACTGAAGACATATTTTTAATTTAATGAATGGAACTACTTTTTTGCATACTTATTGCTTCTACATAGTATGTCGGTGTTTATAACCAATGAAAAGCGAGCAGGTCACATGGTTTTGTTTTGATGAGGATCACTTTAAGAGCAGACAGCCTATAGCACTGGTTTGAGTCCTCATGGGGGAAGACATTTTTTATGGAATTTCGGAGAGTATGGGACAGGTTCCCACTCAGCATCATGAGGAATTTGGGTAGTTACAATTAATAGTGACTCCAGATTGAGAAAACCAGCTATAATGGATGGAGATCGACATGTTGATCGTATGTTACTCCTACAGTGGCTAAATGATCATCCCTCTCTATGATTAACACATGGTTTTAAGGCAAGTAGCCAGCTGGTATGCCAAGGTTCTTCTAGGCCAATTGGGGTCATGGAGGTATTATTATTATATTTATTATATCAAAATTTTGATCAACATTCTCTTGCCTTGAGCTGCATGATAAAGAAATGAGTTTTAATTGGATTTCTTATAAAACTTGTCCAGCAGTTCAAAGTAAACTGATTAATTATAACCCAATACATTGAAAAAATTTGATTTATATGACTTAAAATCTCTATGATATATGTGTTATCATTGCATTATTAGTAACTAATTCACTTGCCTATTGAAATTACAAGTTCATGGACATGTGGACATAAGTTCTTCATACATCTGTTATTATATGTTTTCCAATCATATTTGATAATTCACCTTCCTCAATCATGGTTAAAGTTTATATCCCACCCCATACTTTGTCCAGTCTCCTTCTGGTTTTCCTACCAGAATTCTCTATTCCCTTCTTTAATTCCCTATTTGTGTCACATGTCCTCCCCATTATAGTCTATAAGACATAACTGTTTTTATTACATTTGATTTCTCATAATGATCACATAGCTTACTGTTAACTGTTTTCTCCATTCACCTGTGCTTTATTCTCTATTACTTATAATATTTTCTCCTTTCTTAAAGTAAGAAACCACATATCTCATACATATTGTATAATTGGGAGAATAATTATCATTATTATTATTATTTTTATTTTATTTGTTGTTGACATGAGTATTTTTTGTTTTAAGTTTGTAATCTGTGATTTAATAATCAACTAGAAATTTTACGGACTAAAGCTTAATTGAGAATAGAATATCAAAACATTAAAAAAACCATAATTATTTTTGTAGCATACATAAATTTAAACTCTGTGATGTAGCCGAGGAGTTTAAAGGTACGTACACACCTGCGCGCCGCAAACACGAACGGCGCGCGCGCCGCACCATGTTCGTCAGATTTGGACGGGGTTTTAAGGTGCGCGCGAACGGCGCGCGCGCCTCTCACCACGATCCACTCATTGTCGGTTTTTTCCACGAACACTTTGATGGTTCGCTGTTTAGATTTGGACGGGTACCTGAGAGGTTCTTTGCTTTCGGTGCGCACCTATTATTTGAGTATGGAGTGGTCAGAGGAAAACGTGTTAAAACTTGTTGACATTTATAGAAGCAAGCAATTATTGTGGGATCCACAACATAAGGATCATTTTAAAAAATCATTGAAAGGAGATGCCTGTTTTTTTTTCAATTATATGTGTTTTTTTTCGTGTGTACTGTAATTGTATAAATAAATTAGAATTATTTAGAAAACATTATTTATTTAAGACGTTCATTTCATAATATTATGTATGAAGTATCACAAAACAATACAATATATAAACACATTTATTGCTAATTATTTATTTATCTCTTCAAAGACTCCAAAGAGCAAGACTGCTCATGTTAAGGGGCAATATACAAAAAATAATGGCCATAAAACAATTAACAATAAAAACAAGAAAACAAATTCAGGCATAAGTTTAAGTAATACAAACTACTATAGATGCACAATATATATACACATATAAATACAATATTTAAACAGGATAATATTAATAATAATAAAATTAACAAAATTAACTAAGAAAGCAATGAGAAAAAATATTTTTTAATACAATTATAAAAATGTTTAACATTTGTGAAATGTTGATATTCAATAGGTAAGTAGTTATTTTAATGGTTGATTAATGCATAACGAATCCCTTTTATACCTTTTTTTTTTAGAAACTAGTATCTTTGTGTAATAAAGTACAACCTCTAGTATAATAATCATGTACATTTTTATTAAAAATTAAGGCCATGTTATGGTGAGACAGATTCTTAATAATTTTAAACATATATATACAAATCATGTCCACCGCTGTAGTCTCGAGGTAGCGTGCTGCCTTGTCACGCAGCGGGGCGAGGTTTTTATCGGGGTTTTTCCTCACCTGTAAGACAAATGTCAGGAAAACTTTAAGGCCCAAACGGTCCCCGAAATCATATGGCCATCATCATCATCCTTATCATTATCATATCATCTCATCATCCTTCACCGGTGTGGAAAGCAACGGGAAGCTACCACACCTACACAATTCCCTAGTAAAGCTGCAAGCATAGCATGAAAATGCTATGATTTCAGTGAAGGACCTGCCTTCGGGCAGAATTACTATGGATGGATATACAAATCATATATTTTTTTTAAATTCCTTTAATGCTATAATATTTGAAAAAGTATAAATAAAGTTATAAGATGTAATAAGTAATAAGCGTGACCAGACGTCCCGATTTTGGCGGGACAGTCCCGATTTTTAATAATTTGTCCCGCGTCCCGCGGCATTTAAAAAAATGTCCCTATTTTGGGAAAGAATGCAGGACAAGCGGGAGAACGGAAAGGGAATAGACATCGTTGGTTACACCTGCTCTGCAAAATGTCTACTGAAGGTTTGTGGTTTCCTATGGATCGCAGGAGGTTCGTTGAAATTAATAATTTCGACGAACATAACACGCGCCGCGCGCGCGCGCCGTTCGTATTCGCGGCGCGCATATGTGTACGTACCTTTTGATATTCCTTGGTGAAGAGCAATTGGAACTTGTGCTGGTTAGAGTCCAAAATGGGGAAGAAATTTTTTTATGGAATTTTGACCAGTTAGGGACTGGTGCCCACCAGGCATTATGAGAAATTCGAATAGGTTCAAGAAGTAACAGTTTTAGGTTGAGTAAACTAGCTAAAATGTATGGGAGAGACCTTCCATGCTGACCATGCCTATATTGCTAGATGGTCTATCTTTGTGATTAACACATTTGATTGTGAGGCCAGTAACATGTTAGTAAGTCCAGTGCCTTTTAGATCTGTCATCCTTTTGAGGTTTTTTTTTACATGAAGTTAATTGATATTGTTTCAGTTTATTGATAAATACTAATAACTGATACAAAAACCATGTCTAAAATACGAAATCTTGTAACATTTTATTTGTTAAATTACTAGTTAATTTTTTTCATGTTTGTGAAAGTTCCATAATGTTTTTTTTTTTGGAATGATTATATCATGGGATAGTGTTCAATGTTCCATTTCTTGGCTGTCTTAGTCTTTAAGACTATGATCTAAGATATAAATTGAGTAAACTAAGAACATTTCTCATTAATTGGAATTTATGATCTGATTTTGCAGTTTTACAGAATGTATCTTAATATTTAATTTTAGGAAGTTATATTTTGAGGTTATTTTAATTATATTATTTTTGGTCTGGACATCTTACCTCAATATTAATGTTGATTTGTTCTTGGACATGTTTCAAAACAATTCTCTGTTTTATCTTCAGCTTTCCCAGACTGTATCTTTCTTATAATTATCAAGTATGTTCCTTTGAAGGAGAAAATGGTTGGTTTGCACCACATTGTACTTACCGTGTTCTAGCACTAGCTGTTGGAGTCCTTCTGTAGGTTGTCCTGGGTTCGAATTTGGTTTGCCTCAGCTTAAAAGTCTCTGCTCAGGAGAACTATCTGAATACTAAAATGGGTTTCACTCAAAATAAAAGCACTAAGTAAATTTGAGAAAATGATTTGACTATTTATTTTAAAATATAGTTATTTTAGTGTTTATGAAACTTGTATTTATCCTTTTCACTTTCGGTAATATTTGACCGTTGTGAATAGAAAAGTTAATTAGTATTAGGTGACAGGGCCGCATGCAAATACTCTACTCAAATTACTTCCATTCACCGATGAGCTGACTTTCCGTGAGCAAGTGCAAAGATCGAATTAGCGACCCACTAACTGGTCATGCATGAAAGTCGTCGTTTTCGTAATATTGGCAAGAATAACCCAGAATTCTCAGCGATAAAATCACTTCCGTTATTTTCGTCTGCTAGAGGAACGCATTTACGCTTGCGTCCCGCAAATAATACCGTATACGACGACGACTGCGTCGCGCGATATTATGCCGATTCTCCTGTTCTTACAGTTTAATTCTTTGGTAGACTCTATCAAATTTCTCTTCTCCGCGTATACCGAAAACACGATCGAAGTCTTCAAGGTCCGACATCTTGGATAAAGCAGCAAGGTACGCGGCAAAGTTTCAAACTACATCGGTTCCCATCGAGTTGCTCACGATTCGTTCTCTGCAAAGTCACCTCGCCAGGTACCTTAGGAATTTCGACAATTATTATCGCATGAACAGATTTTTGAGTACGCAAAAACGTCTTTGGATGCAACTTTCTCAGCAGAGAACGACTTTTACGGTCTAATGCGTTCATAGATACGACCCTTAGTCACACAACTTAAGTTGTTCAAAATTTATTATTTTGAATTAAAATTTGCTGCACATATATTTCTGCTAATGATGCACTATTCTTTCTTTTTATCTTTTACTATTATTTAATATTTTACAAAATATTTGCGACCATTTCTTTAGCGACTTGTCGCCATGACTGGTTGTAGTGCACTGCTCAGATCATGAAGCATCTCCTTCCCAGAATTCAATATTCTTTTTAAGTCAATTCAAATGTAAGATCATTTAAAATGTTTCATACTTCTCCTCATAATGAATTCAAATATGATTGGTAAATGAACATGGCCATAAGTTTGACTCACTACCAAATTACCCATTCACTTCAAAATATATGAGGCAGTTAATATTTCAAACTCTTTCAAATCTTTAACTGATTCTAGAAATTTTCCAAAACCAAATAATATTGACAACAATAACTTATATTCAATTAATTTTTTTTTTATGATGTAAAAAATATCAATTTCTTCCATATTGATACTTATGTCTTTTAACTGATTTTCCTTGTATATAAAAATATAAAATATTAAAGAGAAATGTATATTAAAATAAAACAATCCCTATTATTATTAAAATATGAGTAAATGTCCAGTTTTATCTTTTATTAATGAAAACTGTAATGTAAATATATAAATTGCTAGAAAGTAATCTCTAGTGGCTTCTAGAGTGACATTTTAATTTCAGATAAACCCCCACTCAGATTTCACTCAAAATTTAGTCAAAATTTATCTGGTTTTATTTGAATGGTACTATATGTCAAGGTTAATTGAAAAAAATATGCTGTTAAGTTAATTTTAAAATATTCACTTCAGATTAACTCTTCAAATTAAAAACATTATTTGCTACATTGTTGAGATTAGAATTTATTGTACTTTCACTTTACTTAATTTAATTCTTATTTAATTTATGTTAATTATTAATCTCCCCGTCCTAAGAGTTCATTTTGCTGTTTGAAAATCTTGACCTTACTTTCTAATTGAATGCTGTATGTCAAATTCTGTTGAAAAAAACAGACTTTTAGATGCCAGAGCAATGCTGCAACTGACACAAACACACACACACACAACATATATATATATATATACTGTATAAATAAAAAAATGCAGGGTGTAGCAAAAATCACTGACAACGGAGGTGAGGTGCTATATTGAGATATGTTGATAATTTTTAATAAGGTACCTATGTCCGGAAATGATGCATGTTCACACTGAGTAGCTAACTTCTCAAGGGTTCCATTAGTTAGATTTCAAGACTCAGTACTTCACAATACTGTCACAGTCACGTCAAGTTTTCAAAATATCCACCTCCCATCTCATTTCATATCGTACATTGACGGTGTAGTGATTGGCACACACATTCAAATACGCCTGGCCTCGTTTGAATTATTTCTGTAGCAGCGTGGATTCAGGCTCTAAGATCCTTAAGTGATTTACTGGAGTCTGATAAACAGATTGTTTCATGTCGACCCACAAAAATGTAGTCAAGAGGGTGAAGATCAGGTGATCTCGGAGGCCATGGGACTGGTCACCCTTTGCCAATCCATTGATCTGGATATGTGGTATCCAAATGTGTCCTCACATATTGAGATCGAAGTGAGCTGGAGCTTCGTCATGTTGCAGCTACATTCTGTTGCGAAGCCAGGTATCACAGGTTCCGTACCTGTGAGGTATTGTCAAGTTATAAGTCTTCAATCCTTCGAACTAACATTGATCTTGAGACATAATTAAATAGTCATAGTATGAAAATGCATCATTTCCAAACATGGTATCTTATTAAAAAATGATCATCATATCTGGATATACTACCTCACCTCCATTGTCATGTTTTTTTGTAACATCCTGTATATACATATATATACGGGTATAGCAGGTTTCACATCATCTTCCTGCACCCAATTAATCTATGTTATTTTCCTCCATATCTCTCTGTCATTTCAATCTCCATCGTCCAATCCTTTTTTCTTCATGCTGTTCAGAATATCATCAATTCACAATTATTTTTGACTGTCCTTCTCTTCTTATTCTTCTTTTTTCCTCCAAGTGGTATATATATATAAATTTCCTAAAATTTTTTTTTAATGCGGACAATCTCAATCTTCATTCCATCAACATCTCCTAAAAACTGACGATATGATAGCATTTTACAATACTGCTGAGATATGGTTTATACATTGTAGAGTGAAGATACTTAATTTATGCTTTGATGTAACATATTTGATAGGTGTTAACATGTTATATTTTCAGGAGAACCAGATTGATGAAAGTTTAGAGAAATTGGAAGAAAATCGAATAATAAATTTAACAAAATGTGATACAAGTATATTACATATAGAAGAAAGCAAATGTAGTGATAATATAAACACTCTTGCTGGAATACACACCCTTAATCATTCTTCAAAAAAATATGAAGATGTGACATTTAACATTTGCATTGATGATAATGTGAGTAAACATTTGAAAGTGGCTGTTAGTAGTAAGATACATGCTGAAAATAATAATCTTAATACACATTTACATTTGCATAATAAAGAGAAACGATTCAATTGTTCTATTTGTAATAAATCATTTACTCGGAAATATTCTTTTTCTAATCATTTACATATTCATAGCAATATGAAATCATTCAAATGTTTTAATTGTATATATCTTTTACTGACAAATGCAGTATTAGTAAGCATTTATGTATTCATTGTAGAAATACACATTTCAAATGTTCTGTTTGTAGTAAGACATTTAGTAACAAATGCAATCTTCTTAAACATATACGTAGCCATAGTAATGAAAATCCATTCAAATGTTCTCTTTGTACTAAATCATTTACTGACAAATGGTATCTTAAGCGACATTTATTAACTCATAGCAATGAGAAACCATTCAATTGTTCTATTTGTAATAAATCATTTGATAGGAAACACAGTTTTTAATAGACATTTACTTATTCATGGTAATGAAAAACCATTCAAATGTTCTGTTTGTATGAAATCATTTAATCTTAAAACCCCACTTAATAGACATTTACTTATTCACAGTATTGACAAACCATTCAAATGTTCTTTTTGTAATAAATCGTTTATTGCCAAAAGCCACCTTGCTCGACATTTACGTTTTCATAGTGATGACGAACCATTGAAATGTTCCATTTGTAATAAATCGTACATTCTGAGATATGATCTTGACAGACATTTATGTACTCATAGTAATGAGTAAGTATTCAAATGTTTTATTTGTAATAAGTCTTTTAATGACAAATGCAATGTTGCAAGACATATTCATAGTAATTAGAAACTATTAGTTTGATGTGTTTGTACTAAATAATTTACTGACAAACGTAATCTTAACACATTGGGGATGGGCTATTTAAATAATTTAAATGCCTGTTCCTGGGTATTTACAGCCTTTTAACTTCTCTTCTGCACTCTTTACTATAAAAATTCATAAAAATGTTCTAATTAATTTTAAGAAGTAAAACTTTCAGGAATCACTTACCAAGGCTCCTAGTACTGTCTGAGGGTGTGATATTGCTGGAAACATTCCCCTTTGTGGAGTGGCACTTGGCAGAACTTGCAAATATACCTTGTTTCACTTCTTTTTTTTTGTGTGTGTGCACAAACATGGCAACTCCTAGTAGGGTATTTTCTTGTACCTTTCTCACTTTTCACAATTGTTTTGAGAACATGTTTTCGCATATCACCCGAAAGCCTCCCAGGGGGTCCACAATGTGGTCTACGTGGGGTTTGAATTGATGTTTCAGGTAGTGTGATGACTCTACTTCCTCCATCTTATCTGTAGCCCAGTTTTTTGCCACTTGTAGCAGAATGTCTTTATATCAAAGATTTGTAGAAGTGTTTAATTTCTTATATACTTGAAATAAATTAAACAGAGCACAATTGATAAGCCACAATGGGACTTTCTTTTGTCCACTTTACATTTTTCCTTAGAATAGAGTAATAGGACAAGTTCTGATCAGCTCTGTCAACACCCTTCATGTGTTTATTATATTGAATAATTCAAATGGGACACAAGTATCACATTTCCAATATTTAGGATGTGATATAACTTATAGAGAATATAAAGATATAGAAAATAAAGTAAATAAATTTCAGGCTATTTGTGGAACCATAAAAAGAACCTTAGGTCGGAAAACAAGGAAAGATATGAAACTTAAATTATATAAAACAATGGCTGTTCCTTTGTTGTTGTATGGAAGTGAAAATTGGATAATGAAATCAAGGGATAAAAGTAGGATACAGACTGCGGAAATGCTGTTTTTACGTAATGTGAAAGGATGCACAAAGAGCAGATAGAATAAGGAATGAAACTATTTGAGAAGTATTAAATATATATAAAATTGAAGATAAAATCAGCGAAAATAATAAGAAATGGACAGAACACTTAATGACAATGAACAACGAAAGAATACCAAAAAGAACCTTCCTCTATAATCCCAGAGGAACAAGAGATGTTGGCCGACCACGTAGAAGATGGACTCCACTTTTAACTTCGCCGGAACACGCTGCATAGCCTAAACCTTGTAGTAGAAGAAGAAGAAGAATTCAAATGGGTTTCTGTTTTACTTCTTCATTTCTCCTGGGAACATCAACCATAGATGAATTATGAATTGTGGAAATCATGTTGACAACACGGGTATCCTTCCAGCATTGAAGAAGAATATCATGTTTTTGCCTGAACATACTTTCCCCACGTTTGAGAGACTGTGATTCTTTTTTCAAATCTGGAGGAAGACCTCTGTTCACCCTGATTATTCCACATACTCTTATATGTCTAGAAAGGAGATTTTGAGCAATATCTTCACTATTATAGTAGTTGTCTTGGTATACTTGGTAATTTTGATCAAGATAAGGTTCTAAAGGAGTCAAAATAGTATCCTGTAATTTTTTTCCTTGCCCCAAATAAATTTCTAATTTCCCAATATAGCCAGAAGTGCTTCTGTAACCATACAAACAGGTGGACCATATTTTATTATTTTCCCTGGATTATATGTTCTTATACGAAGCCCCCTCTCCAAGGAATCATAGCCCCATCCAATGAAAGTTGTTGATTTGGTTTATAAACTGTCTGAAATCTTTCAAGGAAAAAATCTAGTAAGGGCTGAATTTTGAAAAGTCTGTTAGTTGACTCTTTTTGCAGAGCATTATTTTTAAATGTAAACATCACCAAATTTGTTCAAACCTATTGCGACTCATAATACTCCTAAAAATTGGAGTGTCTAAAAGTGGATGAGTTGACCAATAATCCTTCAGTCTATCTTTTTTTATTTGCCTATGAGAATTATTGCAAATAACTTTTTCATTTCTACTATACTGACATATGACCATTTCAACCCTCTAGATGATGTAGTTATTTATCATGATTTGTAAATGATATAAATTAGTTTCCTCACATAGCATTTGAAAGAATTGATCACCGAAAAAAGTTCTAATATATCAGAAATTTTTGTTGGGTCAGAGGGAATTTGTTTCACTCCTGGATTCCAGAAAAAGGTTCTAAGTTCGGTGTTTTGTCTTTCTTGGCCCATGTGTTTGCCCCCACCCTAGAATTATCATCACTTTCGTCAGAACTTGTTTCACTGTCACTGTAAGTTTGCACTGGTTGCACAGTTTTTCTTTTCTTTACAATCACTGAATCATCATCTCTGTCATCGTCACTGTCAGTAAATAAATCATCAGGGACATCTGATAAATTATCTGCATTTAATTTCTTTTTCCGAGAGAATTTTTTTCTTACGATACAAACTTGCTGCATGCATCATGTTGAACAAACAAACTGACTTGTGAGTTGAGACTACAACTAGAGGATATGTTCAGTGCCCATGTGTTTGAGTTAGTTCTAAGAAATGATTTATTGTGCACCAAGGGGGGAATTTGCTGGTTCAGCTACAGCCGTAACAAGGTCAGCTCATGTTATGGTCAAATGATGTCAACACAAGCAGCTCATGACGCTTGAGATCAATGTATAGTGAGTGGAAATCTATCACGTGTTGAAGACGCAAAATTGCGTTGCCTGTCTCACACAGTTGCATACCTCCGACACAACTTTGTGTCATTCATCCGCAATGTGTTAATAAGCATTTAAATTGTCATAAGGACGAGCAGGGCCCAGATTTTGATGACCTGAAAAATTACCTATAAAAATTACTGAAGAATTCAATGAAAACAAGCTTATAAAAAAACCTACAATTTATTAACTAGTCAAGTAGCACTTTTATTTTCAACATTTACTACTCAAGTAGAATGACAAATTATTTCTCAGAAGTCCAGCTCAAATTATGTAATTTATGGAGGAGTTATACAAGAGTTTACAGAGGACCTGAAATCGAATCAGACCATTACTTACTTGTTTGTCCAATTCGTATGCCACCGAGATGGAAAAATAAAAATAAAATTAATAATGTAAAATTTGAAAAGTGGACTATACTTATAAAGTAAGTCTTTTCGAGATCCCACTATTACCTGGCTATACAAATGCAGATTAGATCGTCTAGTTCAAGAAACACCGGTTGGTGAAATATTGAAGAAGAATGCTTGCTCTACAAAGTATTTTGACAGGAAGCAGCAAATGAAAGCCTGGGTATCAAAACTAAATGGAATCGAAAAAAAGGACTACGGATATGGGATGAAAACATAAAAAAAGTAAGTGATGATAAACGTGAAGCATACAAAAAATTTCTGTCCACAAAAAAAGATGAAGATAAAGTAGAGTATCATAGGAAGAGAGCCATAGCTAAAATTGAAGTTCGCAAAAAACATAGACAAAGCTGGGAACAATTTGTCTCATTTTTGGAAAATGATATCACTAGGCCTCAACCAAAAATATATAAAGTTTTAAAAAATTTAAATAATGATTCAAGAGAAAATGCACATTTAAATTGTATATCTAAAGAATCTTGGCTTAATTACTTTCATCATTTATGGACACAAAAGGATGATTTATTACAAATACCAATCTCTAATAACACTGCTTTGGAACAAATTTCTATAGATGAACTAACTGATGTTGTTAAATCATTAAAAAGTAACAAAGCTCCCGAGAAGACCACATTAATCAAGAATTATTTAAATTTTTCAACTAAAAAATTTTTAGACAGATTTCTTATTCTCCTTAATATGATATGGGAAGGACAAGAACCCCACAAAGCTGGAACAAATCCATTGTAATACCAATCTTCAAAAAAGGAAGTCGCCAAATCAAAGATAACTATCGTGGAATTAGCTTGTTGACTCTGGATATAAAATTTATGCTAATATGTTAAGAATAAATTGAGGAAAATTTATGAAAATATAATTGGAGAAGAGCAGAATGGATTCAGAAAGGGTAGATCTTGTACAGATGGATTCTTTACTCTAAAACTACTATTAGAAAAGCACAAGGAATTCAATATAGAAACTCATATCGCCTTCGTTGACTTCATAAAGGCTTTTGACAAAGTAGACAGAAATATTAAGTTATGTAGATAGGAAATAACACTATGAGGTTCTTTAATATTGTTTATTTTTTATTATTTCACTCACCTCATACTTCATAAATCATAATATATTACTACAAATTTTAGCTGATGATAACGTTCCACAACAATATATTACTAATATCTTCAACATCTATAAAGATAATGAAATCTCTGTTAAACAAGATGGCAAATTATCTTCTTGGGAAAGATCAACACTGGAGTAAGACAGGGATGTGGACTTTCACCGGTGCTTTTCATTATATACATGAATAAATTAATAAATGAATGGAGGAAACACAACGAGGATATATACCCATCAATAGGAACCTCAAACTCGATGCTATTCTTTTTGCAGACGATTTAGCTCTTCTGGCACTTTCCGAAAATGATTTGCAACAATCAATTTATAATTTACAAAAAATAGGTGCCAATTTAATATGGAAATATCAATTAACAAAACTAAAATTATGGCATTTCATGGGAAGGACCCCATACAAAGTAAAATCTGTCTCCAGAATAAAATTTTAGAGAGATCTAATCAATTTAAATATCTTGGATATTATCTCTCTATCTGGATGAAAAGGATATCCCTGAAAAAGTTACTAGTTATAATAAAAGTTTAGGAATTATTAATCAAGTTATGAAACCATCCCTTGTACAAAAAACAACCAGATTACGTTTATATAACACTTTGGCTAGACCAGTGTTGACCTATGGTAGTGAAGCATGGACACTAAGAAAACAACATGAAAGCAGAATAACGGCTTGTGAAATGAGATTCATGCGCAGAACAGCGGGTTACACCAGATGGGATCTGAAAAGGAACACCGATATCTTAAAAGAATTGAAGACTACGCCAATTTTGGATATATATAAACAGTACCAACTAAATTGGAAACACCATCTTGAAGAATGAGTTCAAATCGGATCCCCAAAGCTGTTTATAATTATATACCAAGAGGACGAAGATCACTGGGCCGTCCTATGAAACGCTGGAGGGAAAATTTTCTATAGGA
Source organism: Diploptera punctata (assembly GCA_030220185.1). Taxonomy (NCBI): domain Eukaryota; kingdom Metazoa; phylum Arthropoda; class Insecta; order Blattodea; family Blaberidae; genus Diploptera; species Diploptera punctata. Next base: position 16,378 of record JASPKZ010003180.1, on the reverse strand, counting down.
TCGTAACAGGCCTTGGCCTAATACTTGGAAGGAAGAAGAAGAAGAAGATGGAGGAGTGAAATGACATTATTTGTGTTCCAGACTGCTGTATAGTATTGTGAAACATCTTCCTTCAGTTTTCAATAGTTTACCATTGTGTTTTGTTGAAGTTAATTTAGTTAAATTTTCTATTATATAATGTTTGGAATTCATGATGTCAGCTAGGAAAAAGCATGTTCTAAGAGAAGCTATCAATTTTGATTTAATTGAAAACATTTCTTATTATGAAATTAGTGAAACAATGATGCTAGTGTTTTTAGTAATGTTTCAAAATAGGAATGGAAGTCACAATATTGGTGGAGTCGAGGACATTATAGAGCAGGAACGGAGATCAGATCGCGAGGTAAATAGTATAGGTCTAATGGTGCAGACACAAATTCGAGTTGGAGTAATAGTGGGAGAAAGGCCCAGGTTTCAATTTATGGGTACCCCTGGGGTCTGGTATTTGTAAAAATCTTTTTGAACACTATTACAAGTCAGCTGGTGGTGGCAATTGTAATAGAAACAAATAAATTTGCAGAACAATTTTAGAGAGTTAATAATAACATAAAATTTAAATCTAGACTGACTGCTATTATTGGCTTTCTTTCTATTTCAAAATCTTAATCAGAAACTCAAGAATAAAATATATTTTTCCATCCTTACTACTTTGAAAATCCCTATATTTTGTGATTTGTTTACCAGAAGAAGGTTTTTCTCTACTGCTGAAATTTTTACATTTTATAAATAATGAAACATATGATGATGAAAAATGTGGACCAAAAAAGCTGTATATGTAGAAAATTATTTTTGGATCACCTCAATGAAAAATAGTATAATAACAAAAAATGTATGTTTCCATCGACAAATCCTTTGTGATGTGGAAAGGTAGATTACGCCTTAAAGTTTCTATATAACTAAAATGGCTAGCTTCAAGATATAAAGTCATGGGAATTGTGTGAATAACTGGTTACGTATGGAATTTCATTCTGTACATAGGGAAAGAAATATTATTTGACAAAACACTCATAGGCAATCCATATGGGTGAAAAGTAGTCCTACAACTTATTGATCCATTATTGGAGAAAGGTTACCGTGTAACAATGGACAATTGGTTTCTAGCCCTGGTTTGTACGATGAACTTTGTCAATGAAAAACTAATTCAGTGGGAACTTTGTGGCAAAATGGAAAGGGTGTACCTAATGAAATAAAGAACTGGAGACTGAGATGGTGAAACCATCACAGCCTATAAAGACAAACTCTCCATCATCAAATAAAAGGATAAGAAGAATGTTTGTGTGATGAGCATCACACATGATGCAGAAGTCAGGCTCCAAACAACAAGAAAGCCTAAAATCTGTGTTGAGTATAGCAACAATAATGGAGGAGTTAGTCTAAACAATGCACATTTAGAATTAAATAGGAATGCTAGAAAGAAAGTAAAGAAATATTACCAGAATAATTTTAGTGATTTTTTTTGGATATTACTGTCTCGAGGCATTTATTGTATACTGAAAACTAAGGGGTAAAGATACATTAGAATTTCAAATTAAGTTGATAGAGAACTTGCACATGAAATACAAGAAACATGACAGTAAACCCGCTGAAAGACCACCAAAAATTCCTGCCCCTACTAGGATAAATGCACCCATTTTCAATCATACATAAGGGCCACACCTTCTAAAGAGAGTCCAAGTCGAAGGTGTGTATGTAATATGTTACAATAGAGGCCACAGAAGGGAGAGTAAATATGCCAAGTGACACTATAAGCAGCTCCATGTTTTCAGCAAAATCATATAGTTGTTTATTGAAAACTTAATTTATTTTGTAAATAGTAAAGGAACTTCGGGTAATGTGGACCCCTATTTTGATTTTGTTGTTTTTCTTCTTTTAATTAAGAGATTTGAATTTTGTTTAATTACAGTGATTATCGTTAGTGTTATAACTATGAAATAGCATTGTTATTTTATTCAAATATAGAAACATCTTCATAATTTATAAACTTTTTTTACATTACAAGAAAGGTCCACTTTAACCTCCATATTCAAGTAAAGTGGACCCCATAGTCTATCCTAGCTGTTAAACTACTTTTAAGCTTATTTGCTCTATTAATTTATACAGACAGGCATAAGTGAATCTGAAAGTATTTATGGCTGATTGTAATTAAAAAGCATTGGTACTCGTATTTATTAAATGTTTTGAAAAATTATTGTTGGATTATAACACATCACACATCATTCATCTGCAGACAGCAATGGTCTTTGGGTTAGTAAAATTAAAAGGATATTAAATAAAACTAATTAAATGCAGGTTTTTACAGATAGGATCCTCATTGGTAAAATATATATTCGTGGAGAGTCCATATTAACCAAATTCCTTTGTTATGTTTAATTATTTTATACAGCATCCATGTCACATAATATAAGACCAAACTCATCAGTATATTATAACAGCATCTACATAATATAATATATTTAGGAGATTTTTCAATATTTATAATATTCAATAGCAGAAATTAAGAATTAATTCTTAGCTTAAAAAACTTTTAAATTATATTTGAAGAGAAAAATTTTTCTCTTCAAATATAATTTACCTTTCATTGAGAAATGTTAAATCAATAATAAAAACTTTTAAATTGTTGTTTTCATAAATATCACAAATAAAATGTTCTTCCCATAAAGAATAAAAGAAATCAGCCTTGAACCCGTCAAAGTTGTTGAGGGGGAGAACTTCAAATATTTTCTGTTCGAGGGCAGCAGGGTCCACTCAACCCGAAGGGTCCACATTATTTGAATTTCCTCTATAAATGGTGATATAAAATCACCATTTTTGTAAATCGATTACCTCACTGCTAAAAACTATAAGTATAGCATATAATACAATTTTTTAAAAATTTCTTTTAGCCTATAATAATTTAAAATTTTGTATTTAGTGCATATTTTTAAGTCTGTATTTGTATAAATGACTGTAATAAGAATAATAACATTTTCATATTTTTGAATTACTATAATACTAATTGCTTACTTAGTCACTTTATATTTGCAAAAAAATGCTTAGAAAACATTCCATAGCTAAACATTAACCATCACAGCATGGGTTTTTTACCTCTTGAAAACATACCCTTTAAAAATCTCGTAACCTGACTGCTTCAAAAGAAGATTGAAAGATACCATATTGTCAAGCTCTATTTACAATTCTTGTCCGAATCATTAGTAATCAAAGATTGCCTGGAAGAGTGAAATATAGCACTCTCATTACTTATGAAGTCTATACAAAGCATATATAGGGATATAAAATGGAGATTTTGTAGAAAGAATGTTGTTACTTCATTACGTTCTTACTAACAAAACAATGATCTATTACACACTAAAATTTGCAGCATTATAATAATAAAATTCTTACTCTGGCACGCCATAGCGTAGTGGTTAAGGCACTGAGCTACAAGCCGGAGGGTCGAGGGTTCAAGTCTCGTTGGGGTCAGGATTTTTTTTAAACTGACCCAAACCCTCTGGCGGCACTATGGCCCTGGGGTCGACTCAGCCTCTAATGGAAATGAGTACCAGACGCTTGTTCTGGGGGTAAAGGCGGCCGTCACGCAGGGCTGACATAAAGTGCCGATTGTCTAGAAAAAAAGTGGGAGCCTTAACCTCCTACTACCCCAAGGGCCTCCGGGCCTGTTGTGGGATCACTTTACTTTACTTTTACTTTACTCTGTTGATTAGTTTTTTATTACTTTCGATTTGGGTTAAACTGACAGAATTATTATAATTCAAAGAGAGTGAAGTAATAGCTGAACCAGGGAGATTAAATGTGTAGGCCTTAAAATTTAAATTGCCACTAGACTGATTGTACAGGGGAGGAACACTGTGATATTTCAATCATTGCCACTAGACTGGTTAATTAAACTACTATATAAAGGGTATAAATTAAACATTATCAAATTAATTGGCACACATACTTAATTTATAACACTTAGAAAAGTAGAAAACAAGAACAAAAATAAGGAATTAATTAGTAATTTGAGTAATTAAAAATATATAGGTCTCTCTTTAAAGAAAAATATAGGACTTGAAATGTTGGATTATAGTAAGCCAAGTAATTTTATTCAAGTGTTTTATAAAAAAAAACATATTATTCAACATTGTGAATATGCAGAGTTGATTGAAGATAAATGACCGCTGATTGACTGCCAGAATAATGTTATAAATAGAGGAGGTCCTCGCCAAATTCACAGAAGCAGTGAATGTATTTGACTATAGCTACATTACTGGGGGTGAGTTCTTGTTTGATATATATATATATATATATATATATATATATGTCAAACACATCTCTCAATAATACTTTTATAATGTATTGAAAACATTTGTTTTTCTCAAGGACACTTCAGTTTACATGCTATCATTTTTTTATATCATTTAATGCATAGTCCATATTTAGCTCAATTTTCTTTAGAAGTGCCACTGAATCATTAGATCCATCCCTTTTTTCTGAAGTTGCGCTATAGCTGGTGACCCAAAATGTGACTTGATTAATAATAGAGTTAGATTTAATACCTCACCTCATAATTGTAGATTTCTCGAATAGTAGTTTTGATACTTCTTCAGCTCTATCTAACTGTTGAATTGGTGTTGGCAATCCTGTAGGTTGCTTCCTGATCCCTCTGTTGGCTGACTGATGAATTTCCAAATTAAATCCTTTCCCCAGGAATTTCAAAATTCATGATTTTCCTTTTATTTTTCTGGATGTGAATTTTCACCCAAACTGTGACTTCCTTAGATTTACCTGTTTCAATAATTTGGTCTTTGCTTTGATTCTGTGTCTTTCTGACCATGCATATGCAGCTATTGCAGATTTTTCTATTCCCCATTTTTAACATTTCTGTGGTATTTCAATATCGTAGTCAAGTTCCTTTTTGTTTTTCCTATGTATATTTTTTCATAATCTTTGCAGTCAATTTGATAAATCCCTGATTTGTTGCCTTCATCAATCTTTACATTTTTGTTGGTTTTAATCATCTATTCTAGCTATAATAATTTTTTGGTGCTAATTTAATATTAAATTTGCTGAAAATTTTTTGAAACTTATTTATTATATGCCAAAGGATGGTATATATATTTCCTGAATTTTTTACTAAATTGTTTTGGTATGAAGAGTATTTTCATTTATACATTTTTGTTTTTTAAATCTGTTTTCTTATTAATCATCTCTTCTTCAAAACAATTCTCTTTTGTTATCTTTAGTATGTGTTTTTTTCTGTATTAAATTCTTCTCTGCCCATTGGTACATTTACTAATCTTATGTGTAAATTATTAAAGACTGCCTGTTAAAGTGTGATGTGGTTGAAACTTGTTGCTTTAATATAACACTGGTCAACAGTGATTTTGTTACATAAAATATTTTGGGTGATTCTTATGTATTTTCATCTGCTGATTCCAAAAATGAAGTCAGAAATTTTCTATCACCCACCATTTTTTTTGTAATTTTGAAAATAATTTTTTTCCTATTTATTAGCATTTTTGGTATATAACATAATGATTAGAAGGATTATTTTACATTTATATTTAATTTCATTGTGCCAACAATGGACTTATAATGTTTTCCGATTGTTGCCTTGAATTCATAACTTACAACAATGACATTCTCCTACAAAACTGTGATTGTATGTTTTAAGTTCAGTTGAATAGAAGCTTTCTTAAAAGAAAGAAACTAATTCTGTGCTCACTTCCATAGTCAAGTGAATTGTGATAGAAGTGTATTGTAAAGACTAAGTAGTGTATTGTATTGTAGTGTATTGTAAAGAGAAGAGTAAAATTGTATTTGTATAAGAAATATGTCTCGAAAGTGTGTTAACGATAGAAACAACTTCTGTTTTGTGTGTGGTGAGCTCACTTTCAAAGCGCAGAAGCGAAAGTTTACTCCTCTAATAAGAAGAGCTTATCACTGTTATTTTAACAACAAAATAGACCAGAACAAGATATGGGCCCCGGAAATCTGTTGTACCAAATGTGTAACACTATTATCTGGCTGGTTGAAAGGATCCCGTCATATGCCTTTCGCAGTCCCAATGATATGGCGCGAACCTAAGGATCATTTGACAGACTGCTCCTTCTGCTTGACAAATATATCTGGAATAACTTCCAAGTCAAGACACACTGTTAAATATCCAATGTTAGATTCAGCAATTCGACCGGTACTTCATGGGCCAGGTTTACCCATACCAATTCCAAAAGATCACATAACAATGATTGAAGAACTTTCTGATGTTAAGGATTTACAGAATGATTCAGATTTTGCGGAAGATGGTGCTATAAATGAAACTCACTTTCTAACACAGGAGGATTTAAATTATTTGGTTTGGGATCTTGGTTTAAGTAAAAGCAAGGCAGAATTACTTGCTTCAAGATTGAAAGAATGGAAGCTACTGAAGGATGACACCAAAGTAACTTTTTTCCGCAATCGCCAAAAGGAATTTGAGGATTTCTTTTCTAAAGAGAAGGACCTAGTTTTCTGCAATGATGTTGAGAATTTGTTCCAGTCACTGGGTGTTGAGCATAAATCTGAGGATTGGCATTTATTCATAGACTCCTCGAAAACAACTTTCATATATACATAATGGAAACATATATCCATCCATTCCTTTAGCCCATGCAGTTGGTATGAAGGAAAATTACGAGAATATGAAGCTCTTACTATCCGCTATAAAGTATGACAATTTTTCTTGGCAGATATGTGGGGATTTGAAATATAGCCATCTTGACGATTTTATTATTAATTTAACACTTCTAGGCGAAAATTTTTCTCTTCAAATATAGCCATCTTACTTGGGTTACAGCTTGGCTATACTAAATTTTGCTTCTTCTTGTGCAAGTGGAATAGCAGAGATAGAAGTAATCATTATATTAAAAAGAACTGGCCAAAGAGAGAGTCACTTAATCCAGGACAAGAAAATGTTCTTCACCAACCACTTGTACATTCTGAAAAAATCTTATTGCCTCCACTACATATTAAACTAGGCTTGATTAAAAATATTGTGAAAGCAATGGATTGTGATGGCAGTGCATTTCTCTTCCTCAAAAATAAATTTCCAAGGATCAGTGAAGCTAAATTGAAAGAAGGGATATTTGTTGGCCCTCCAATAAAGGAACTGATGAAAGATACCAAGTTAAATATGCAAGAAGCAGCTGCATGGCAATCTTTCAAAAATTGTTGTCTCAAATTTTCTGGGGAACTTCAGGTCTGATAACTACAGAGAACTTGTCGATGAAATGATTGAGAACTACAAGATAATGGGAATGTAATATGTCTTTGAAAATTCACTTTCTGCACTCCCATCTTGATTTCTTCCCTGAAAATCTAGGGGCTGTGAGCGACGAAACACGGGGAGCGCTTCCACCAGGACATCGAGGAAATGGAAAGGCGCTATCAGGGTAAATGGTGTCCAAATATGTTAGCAGACTACTGCTGGACACTGAAGAGGGATATTTCTAAAGCGAAGTAACAGCTGAAAATCCAATTCACATACATTTTGGGTGAGCAAATATAATTTCAGCTAAGATATAATAAATTGTAATATATAGACACGAAAAATGTTTTCATGTGATTACTCGAAACCCTGGGTGATGGAAAAGTTCCGTAAAAAGATTTGAAATCAGCACAAAAAAGTAAGTTAGAAACACACATTTTCTCCCTTGTAACATAAAAAAGTTCAAATTTTGTTGGCCAGTGTAATTATCAGTGTGTTTTTTTCTTTCCTGTAAATTCCAAATTCTATTTTTCTTTTTTCTTCCTTTTTGATCAATTTAAGGTCCAAAATTGGTATTTTCTGTTTATTTTCCACTTCTTTGGTTTCTGTGTCCATTCTGGTACCCGAGTTTCCACTTTTTTCTCCCACAATTGAAGAAATATTGTCAGATAGACTGCTTTAAATTGTATTCCACTTGTGAAAATTATTTATTTAAAATTAAGAGATGAAATATTGTTTTACACAAAAAACCTAATAATTTGTAAAATATGTATTTGTGATCAAATTTATTTTAATGTATGATAAGTTAGTTTCTAATTTGTGTACATTTATGTAATTTTAACTATGTGTAAGCAAGGGGAAAGAATATGTAATTTAATACTAATCCTAGCCTTTTCTTTGAAATACAATTTAAAAAAATGTGTGTATGCTTTATGATTAAATAAAAACATTTAAAGTGTTTTGTTGTAATAAGTAATTTGCTGAGTAGCCCAAAATTAGTAGACGTTAACCATTCTAATGTTGTTTGTAATATTCATTTAGTCTGAAATAGAACCTTTGTAAATATAACATATGATTGCATAATAGTGAGATATCTTTTTAATGTTCTGTTTGATAAGCCATGTGTGTATTCATAGTGGTGAATAACAGTTAAAATGTTTTATTTGAAAAAGTCAATCACTCTTAAATATAACATTACTTACTTACTTACTTACTCACTTACTGGCACTATCGAACCCATAGGTTCATGGCCGCGCGGACATAAGCTCTCCATACATCTCTATCCTGAGCTAATGCTTTCCAATCATTCCCTGTATAATCTACTTCCCTCAAATCATAGTTAATGTTATTCTCCCACCTCATTCTTGGTCTACCAACTCGGCGTTTTCCCTCTGGCTTTCCTACAAGAAGCTTCCATGCAAGTCTTTCATTCCCCATACGTGCAACATGTCCTGCCCATCGCAGTCTACGAGACTTAACTGTTCTTATTATATCTGGCTTCCTATAAAGACCATGTAATTCATTGTTATGTAGTCTTCTCCATTCACCTGTCTGTTCATCTCTCTTTGGTCCAAAATTTTCCTAAGTACTTTATTCTCAAATACTTATATCTATTTCCTCCCTTAAAGTAAGAGTCCATGTTTCGCACTCATATAATATAACTGGTAGAATAATAGTTTTATATATTTTCAGTTTAACGTTTTTTGAAAGGAGTTGGGACATCAAGTCTCTGCAATGCATAATAACATGCATTTCCAGAATTGAGCCTATGTTTAAAATTATACATATGTTGTTTATTTTTTATTATTTCACTCACCTCATACTTCATAATTCATAGCAGACCCTGGGTTTCTTCACATCTTTTGTGACATTCTCAATGCTGCGTCACGTTCACAACTGACGTCCAACGGCCTTCTATCCTGCAGACTGACCTCTGCGCCATCTGGTGGCCGACCGAAGAATTTCCAAATCAGTCCTCTTTCTTTATAACCGGGTATTTTCAAAATTCATAGTTGTATTTTCATTCTTGCATATGTAATTTTTTTCCCAAATTGTGAGTTCCTTCGGTTTTTCCAATTGTTTAAGTAATTTTGTTTTGGTTTCTATTCTATGTTTTTTCTGACCAGGCATGTGCAGCTATTGCAGATTTTTCGGTTTTTCTCCATTTTTAACATTTCTGAGGTGTTCTTTTAATCTTGTATTTAGATTCCTTTTTGTTTTTCCTATGTATATCTTTTCACAATCTTTACAATTAATTTGATAAATTCCCGATTTTTTGCAGTCTTCAATCTTTTCATTTTTGTTGGTTTTTATTAAATTACCTAAGCTGTAATCATTTTTAGGTGCTAATTTAATGTTGAATTTGTTGAAAATTTTTTGAAACTTGTCAAATACCAAAGGATGGTATGTGAACTTCTTGAATTTTTTGCCTATATTTTTATCTGTCTGAAGAGTACTTTCATTGATGACTTTTTGTTCTTTGAATTTATTTATTTTCTTGTGTATCATCTTCTTTTGAAAACCATTATCCTTAGCAATTTTTATGATGTGTTCTTTCTCTTTATTGTAATTTTCTTTGCTCATGGGAACATTCACAAGTCTGTGTGTTAAACTATTAAATACTGCCTGTTTGTGTGAAAAATGGTTAAATCCAGTAGCTTTTATATAATTGTCGATGTGAGTTTCTTTTCTATAGATTCCAAATTCTATTTTCTTTTTTTCTTCATTCCTAATCAATTTAAGGTCTAAAAATGGTATTTCATGATTATTTTCTATTTCCATTGTAAATTTGATTGTTTTATTTTGAATATTTAACAGTTTAATGGCATCTTCTAATTGTTTCTCTTTTACTATTGCTATGATATCATCTACATATCTTCTCTAAAATTTAAACATCAAAGGATGTGCTTTGGTTACATGACATTCAAAGTTACCCATAAACATGTCTGCTAAGAATGGTGATAATGGATTTCCCATTGCGAGTCCTGATTTTTGTCTAAAGTATTTTCCTCTAAATGTGAAGAACATTTGATTTAAGCATAATTTTGTTAGTTTTATGTATTCTTTAACACTATCATCATCTAATTTGTTTTCATTCAACCATTTTTCTAAAATTTTCAAAGTTGTGTAAGTCGGGATGTTTGTGAATAATGAAGTAACATCAAAAGATACCAATCTTTCTGAAGGTTCTATTTCTACATTTTCTAATTTCTCAACTAACTGGTAAGAATTTTCTACTGCTAAATTTTCAAATTTTTCCATACCTTTAAATTTATTGTTAAGCCATTTGGATATGTTACATGTCGGTGAGTTGATATTGATGATGATAGGTCTCATTTTATTTCCGTCTTTGTGGATTTTAGGAAGACCATGAATGTTGGGGTTTCTGGGATTTGGTATTTTTAATTTAAACTTTTCCTTTTGTGTCATAATTTTTTTAATTGATTTTAGGCTAGTTTCAACTTCTTTAATTGTTTTTGCGAGAGGATTTGTTTTAATTTCTTCATATTCTTCCCCCTTTAATAAATTCTCCATCCTATCATTATAATCTTCTTTATCCAAAATTACCAAATTATTCCCTTTGTCTGACTTTGAAAAAACAACATTTTTATTATTAATGTTTCTTACTTTCTTCGTATTTGTTTTGCATATGTTTTCTATTTTTGTGTTTTTAATTTTTTTAATAACTTCCCCACATTCTTTTCTGATTATTGTTTGTTCTTCATAATTCATGTCATCTATAGCAATTTCAACATCAGCTATGTAATCTTCTAAATTGTTAGAGTAACCAATGCATGTTTTCAATCCCTTGTCCAAAATAGATATTTCTTCTTTTGTAAAGTTTTCAGATGATAGGTTAATTACATTATTCTCATTTTCTTTATCCCTCCCTAATGTAGTGGTTATACTTTTTGTACTTATATTTTTCTTAAATTTTTTTAACTCAGGTTTTAAATTAATTATCTTTTTCTTTTGTACATCAAATTTTTCTTCATTTTGAGGTTCAATTGGTTGTAGAAGTTTTTTTTCTAGGTTATCCCAAATTATTTGTCCTAAACTGTTGGTTAATCTTAGATGTAAAAAGTACAGTTCTACGTCTATTTTACTTATAGTTGTGTAATGTTTGATTTTTTCCAAATTGAGAGTTTTCTTTTCTAAACTTTTTGGTGTTGGTTATTGTTGTTTTAACCAAAAATAAAAAACATATGCAAAACAAATATGAAGAAAGTAAGAAACATTAATAATAAAAATGTTGTTTTTTCAAAGTCAGACAAAGGGAATAATTTGGTAATTTTGGATAAAGAAGATTATAATGATAGGATGGAGAATTTATTAAAGGGGGAAGAATATGAAGAAATTAAAACAAATCGTCTCGCAAGAACAATTAAAGAAGTTGAAACCAGCCTTAAATCAATTAAAAAAATTATGACACAAAAGGAAAAGTTTAAATTAAAAATACCAAATCCCAGAAACCCCAACATTCATGGTCTTCCTAAAATCCACAAAGAAGGAAAGAAAATGAGACCTATCATCAACAATATCAACTGACCGACATATAACATATCCAAATGGCTTAACAATAAATTTAAAGGTATGGAAAAATTTGAAAATTTAGCAGTAGAAAATTCTTACCAATTAGTTGAGAAATTAGAAAATGTAGAAATAGAACCTTCAGAAAGATTGGTCTCATTTGATGTTACTTCATTATTCACAAACATCCCGACTGACACAACTTTGAAAATTTTAGAAAAATGGTTGAAAGAAAACAAATTAGATGATGATAGCGTTAAAGAATACATAAAACTAACAAAATTATGCTTAAATCAAATGTTCTTCACCTTTAGAGGAAAATACTTTAGACAAAAATCAGGACTCGCAATGGGAAATCCATTATCGCCATTCTTAGCAGACATGTTTATGGGGAACTTTGAATGTCATGTAACCAAAGCACATCCTTTGATGTTGAAATTTTGGAGAAGATATGTAGATGATATCATAGCAATAGTAAAAGAGAAACAATTGGAAGATGCCATTAAACTGTTAAATATTCAAAATAAAACAATCAAATTTACAATGGAAATAGAAAATAATCATGAAATACCATTTTTAGACCTAAATTGATTAGGAATGAAGAAAAAAAGAAAATAGAATTTGGAATCTACAGAAAAGAAACTCACATCGACAATTATATAAAAGCTACTGGATTTAACCATTTTTCACACAAACAGGCAGTATTTAATAGTTTAACACACAGACTTGTGAATGTCCCCATGAGCAAAGAAAATTACAATAAAATTGCTAAGGAAAATGGTTTTCAAAAGAAGATGATACACAAGAAAATAAATAAATTCAAAGAACAAAAAGTCATCAATGAAAGTACTCTTCAGACAGATAAAAATATAGGCAAAAAATTCAAGAAGTTCACATACCATCCTTTGGTATTTGACAAGTTTCAAAAAATTTTCAACAAATTCAACATTAAATTAGCACCGAAAAATGATTACAGCTTAGGTAATTTAATAAAAGCCAACAAAAATGAAAAGATTGAAGACTGCAAAAAATCGGGAATTTATCAAATTAATTGTAAAGATTGTGAAAAGATATACATAGGAAAAACAAAAAGGAATCTAAATACAAGATTAAAAGAACACTTCAGAAATGTTAAAAATGGAGAAACCGAAAAATCTGCAATAGCTGCACATGCCTGGTCAGAAAAACATAGAATAGAAACCAAAACAAAATTACTTAAACAATTGGAAAAACTGAAGGAACTCACAATTTGGGAAAAAATTTACATATGCAAGAATGAAAATACAACTATGAATTTTGAAATACCCGGTTATAAAGAAAAGAGGACTGATTTGGAAATTCTTCGGTCGGCCACCAGATGGCGCAGAGGTCAGTCTGCAGGATAGAAGGCCGTTTGGACGTCAGTTGTGAACGTGACGCAGCATTGAGAATGTCACAAAAGATGTGAAGAAACCCAGGGTCTGCTAAGAATTATGAAGTATGAGGTGAGTGAAATAATAAAAAATAAACAATATTAAAAAAACCTCATAGTGTTATTTCCTATCTACATAACTTATACATATGTATTTATAATTTCAGAAATTTGTAAATAGTTTAGACTTTGACTCTCTAATAAAATCAAAACATAATATAGACTAAAATAGTGCAGACAAAAGATGTGACTGCTACAACATGCATGTAGTATTGCGCCATGCAATGGAGCATGCACTAATTTATCATATAAATAATAATAATATAAATAATAATAATGTATTTATAATAATGTGAAAATCGGTATGTGATTTCTAATGACATCTGGTTTACATTCCAAATTTCCCGACCTCATTTTCCTATCTTCACCAAAATATTAGATGATGGCCGGGTATTTGTCTTCACGTAGTTTTTGTCGTAAATAATCAACACAGATGTGATATTTCACAATCATTTTATTTAATTCATCAAATTACCAGTTGTAATTTACTCATAATTTGCCCTAACAATCTTGATTCAAAATTTATGTTTCACAATTATTTTACAATCTCTGATGAGTACACTCACTACAATTTATTTTCTCTTAACACTTAACCGATCGCTGTAAAAAACACGACTGACTTACTTTCGTCTCTACCGGCAGATTATATAGGGAGGGAGAAGGAAATTTCTTGGCCTGTAATGGAGACTGCCTTAAGTGTGGAAACTTGTAGCCATCGATGTTTCCCGAAAGGGGAAGTAGATGTACATAGAGATCTGTGGAATGAGGGCCCAGATATTTCGTTGGCCTGTGCGGGTCTTTCGACTCGCGAATCGGCGACTCGCAAATCTATTTTGACCAATGCGAAACCACTATTCTCGTCTTCACCCGCGAAATTCAAACGTCGTTATTACGACGCGTCACAATTTTGTCGCGGATAGCGGTAACGTGGATACACATGGCATTTCTTTAATTTAACTTCACAAATGTTTATTTTAAATTTTCAATTTTTACTTTATTTTACATTACTGCATTATACGCTCGCTTGGGCTATGGGGCATATCTTCTTCAATATTTATCTTATTACTTATTTTAGTCGTGACGATACTGAGGATGGAACAGAAACTATGTTCCGAAACTAGTTTATAATCAAATAAGAAGAACAATATGAGGTGAGTGATAAAAATATTCTACCTTAATTTATCTTATAACTCAGTCTTCACACTCACTGACGTCTGCAGTTGAAATAGGTTCTTGTCACACATATATTACTATAACTCTCCTTCGCAGCTTGGACAGATCTGGCCCTCGCGACCAACTCTCGCGATGACAAACTGGCGGCCTCCGTCCGGTCTTATATAGCTGGGTCCTGTTACGCACACACCGGCCGTCACCAGAACAGTCGCAGAGTACATCTTTCGGAAAGCGAATCAGAGACGCATTTGTAAGTTCCCGACTCATGAATCAGCAACTCACGAATTCTCTTCTGCTATATTAGGCGATACTTGAATCTAGTCTTCGCCCGCGGATTTCAAAGGCGGTTGAACAATGCGTCACAATGTTAGTATTCACGAAATCCTGAAAATGTAAAAATTCAGTGTATAGGTCAAGTCCAGGTTTTTCTAATACAAGAAATGAGGTTCACATCTAACATTTAACGACCCAATTCAAGAGGCATAAACGTCTATATATCCCATCCATTGTAATTCTGTCCAGGGCAGGTCTTTCACTGCAATCTGCATTTTCATGCTATGCTTTGCAGCTTTACTAGGGGATTATAGGTGTGGTAGCTTCTCGTTGCTTTCCACACCGGTGAAGGATGATGATGATGATAATGTTAAGGATGATGATATATAGTTTCCTGTTTTCATATAAAAATATAAAAACTTTCAAAATCTTCATTCACACAAAATGTCTTGATGATGATAATAATAATAATAATAATAATAATAATCATCATCATAATCATGACAATAATAATAATAATAATAATAATAATAATAATAATAATAATAATAATAATAATAATAGCTTTATTTTACCTGGCAGAGTTAAGGCCGTAATGCCTTGTCTGCCACTCAACCAGACTTTAAAAATTACAAAAAATAGTCTTACATCTAAATTACAATAAACATAAACGATTACATGTTATAAATACAATACAATTATTATTTATAATGTATTTTGATTTACTCTAGATTTAACGAATTAAATATAATATGCACAAGATATATAAAAAAACGAGAAAAATTATTTAATGACATAGTATAAATTTAAATAAATAGAGAAAAATTAATTATTAGACAACAGGTAACTGTATAAGCGTGACTTAAAAGTGCCAAGTGTGCGGCAACCCCTGATATCTCGAGGAAGGAAATTCCAGTAGCGAGCAGAGGCTACTGTGAAGGAAGTAGAATAAGAGAAAATGCTATGAAGAGGGATTGTTAGCAGACTGATATCTTGTGACCTAGTGTCAATATTGTGGCAAGAAGGTAACTTCTCAATTCTGGACGCCAGGTAACTAGGAGTGTAGGATTTCAGAAGCTTGAAAAGTCGTGAAAGAGAGTGAAATTTACGTAAGACGGAGCCAAGAGAGGTTATTGAAGTGTTCGGAAATATGGTCATAACGGCGGATATTCAAAATGAATCGAAGCATTATGAACACGCTGCAGTCTCTGCGACAAGTCATAGTTTAGATCATTGTATATAACGTCACAATAATCGAAATGTGGCAATACAAGATTTCTGCACAATGATTCGCTTTAATGAAACCGGGAGAAAATTCTTTAAACGTCTATGATAATGTAAGATGGAGAATTTCTTTTTACATAGTGTTTCACTTGTGTTTGTTAGGTTAAATTGTTTATAGGGTGGGATGACGATTTCTAACACAAAAAATCTGGTCTAAATCCCAAATATCCCAGCTCCTATTTCTCAATGATATAATTTAAAAAAAATCGAAATTTTGTAAACTAAATAATGCAGTCAGTAGTATCTTTCAGGGACTTACATTGCAAAAAAAAAAAAAAAAAAAAAAAAAAGAAAAGAAAAAATCCAGCTTACATCTCAAATTTTACTACCTCATTTCCCGACGTTATTTCAGAAGAGGAATAGTAAACATTTTAGAAATCTTG